>JASJFT010000202.1:0-81184 GCA_030770425.1 Darksidea phi | reverse complement strand
TTTTTTTTATATAGGTATTACCCTTTCTACTAAGAATACTCCTATCTAGTACTAATATCTTTAATATAACCTACTAGTCCCTTCTATACTTAATACGATAAAGCTCTACTAGCTTTCTATAATTAGTTTAAGAATAGTAGATAGAAGTACTAGTATTTATCGTACTACCTAGCTAGACGTAAGAGAGCTTAAACTAGTCGTAATAATAAACCTCCTATATAAGGTAGTACTTCCTTTTCTCCCTTAAAGTAGCTTAATCTTAGCCTACTTTCTTAACTTCTATTACTAATACTAATATCTAGCTTAAGTATTTCGAGTATACCCTTTATACCGTAGACGGGCTTTACTACTTAGTTATTACTACTATCTTAATTAACCTTTTAAGCAAGCGATAATCTATCTCCCTCTTAGCTATTATACTCTACTTAGTCTAATCTCTAGACTTTCTAAACTACTATAATATTAGCTTAGACGTAATTATAAACCTATTAAACTATATTAACTTAGGTTTCTATAAACTCTTAGACTATTTATATAGTTATATTATTTAATAATTTAGAGGATTTATAACTATATTCTTACTAATCCTAATAGTAATAAGTCTTATAACTAAATTTAATTTTAAATAAGAAAAATCCTATTATATTATATAAAAGAATTACTTAGACCTAGTTTATACTAGGTAGAAGATCGGACTAGTTATTCTAATAGAAGTTTATAAAGAGGCGTAATTATTAATCTAACTATTAATTAAAAACTTCTATATTACTATTAGTCTATAAATAATAGGTTATAAATAATAGTTAATTAATTTTTATAAACCTATATAATTCTTTTATAAAGATTAATATAAATTATAGATCTTAATTAGAAACTATAATATATAAAGAACTAAAAACTTACTATATATATATATAGTAAAGAGTAACTATATTTTTAGTAATAGTAATCTTAAAGTAAAGTAATAAAAAAATATATTTTAATAATCTATATATTACTACGAATACGTTATTATATTTTTTATAGTCCTTTAGAAAGCTTTTAAAGTCTATAGAGATATCTTCTTATATCTTCTTAGGTATAAGAAGTAGTTTAAGAAAATTTAAGGTCTTATCTTAAGACTTATAACTCTATTAATACTACTTATTATAAGACCCTAGGACTGAGTATAATTAACTAGAAGTTATAATAGCTAAGGTAGCCTTCTAATTAACTAATAGTAGAATTGGTATATTAAAGCTATTCTAAGATAGTACTATAAGAGTATAAGAATAAGAGGTTCTTATATCTAAATAGGACTTAGCGTACTAAATAAACTAACTAACTATTAAGCTAATCCTTAGGATTATCTAATCTACTAACCGAAATAGGAAATAAGTAAAATAACTAGGTTACCTAGGGAACGAGTTATAATATTATCTTTTTTTCGGAATAAGACCTTATTCTTAAGGGCCTTAGTAAACGAATAATTAAGAAAAAATACTTTTTAGAAGGGGGGGAAGGAAGGGGGAGGAGATAAAAGAGGTAGGTAGATACCTATATCTACTACTTCCTACTCGAAAAATAATTTAACTAGTACCCTCTAGATTATTCTTAAAGTATATTAATATTATATAGTCCTATATATATCTACTTATTTTACTATATAAATTATTATCTAAAAAATATTTTTCTAATATATATACTATATAATATACTTAATATATCTAAAGAATATTATAGAATATATAAGAGGATATTAGTAACTTAGTTTTTTATATTACCTAAAAGTTATATATATATAACCCTACTAGAGAATAAGACTTACTTCTTTTATATTTTTACTCGTAATAAAGCGAGGCTATAGAGAGGTATTCTAAGCTTAAAGGTAATTACTATAAACTCTAGGTATTATACTACCCGTTTTAATAGGTTATAAAGAAAAAATATCCTAAACTTAAGAGTAATTACTATAAGCTCTAGATATTATACTACTCGTTTTAATAAACTATAAAAGAAAGATACTTTAGACTTAGAGATAATTATTATAAACTTTAGATATTATACTACTTATTTTAACGAACTATAAAGAATTAGGGCCTATACTTAATACTAATAATTTTTCTAAATTTTTATCTTAACTAATACCTTATCTTTAGACTAGAGGTTAAGAAACTTATTTTATAATATAGCCTTTAACTACTATTATAGTACTAATCTATAACTATTTATATCTATTACGTACCGTACCTATAACTACGGTACTCCCTTTACTAAACCTTATTATATTAGATATATATAGTCTCTACTTATCCTAGTATTAGTCCTTTATAGTATAACTTATATTCTATCTTAACCCTAGTATATCTATACCGTAATAGTTTATACTATTCTCCCTTTCGATCCTATTACTAGGGTAAGACGCTCCTCTAATAGCCCAATCGACTACCCTAAACCTAGAAGATACTAAGCTAAACCTAAGACCTATACTATATCTAGAATACTAAGAATACTAAGAACTCTAAGAATATTATAGCTACCGAAGATTAGTAACGTTAATAGGGCGAGTAACTTATTACTATAATTAGTTAGGTTCCTATACTAGTCTTCCTTATTCGAATAGAAGGCGTAGTAAGCGACCCTACCGTATTAATTATACTAGGAAACGAGAAACCTATTTCCTTAACTCGTCGAGGTATCGAAGCTATACTAAATACCCTAGATATAGGAGTATAATATTATATTTCCTTCCTTACTATAGATCTTAAAGAAGTATACTAAGTTACTTAATAGCTTTAAAGCGAAGTTAATACCCTATATACCTAGATCTTTATCTATATCTCTTACCGTCGTCTTACTACTAACCTTAATAAATTTAATAGAGCTAATAAGTCTATAAGTAAGCGCTAAACTAAGTATAAAAATTAGAAATATAAGATCTATAGTATCTATACTATAGATAGGGTAATCTTTAATATAGAATTTAAATATATCTAATATATCTTTAACCTTATATCTAATAATATACTTAATATTTACTACGACTAACTTAAAACTATATAGTCTAACCTAGATAACTTAACTAAATAGAAATAGTAAATTACTATTAACTTATAGAAGATCCTTAATACCTACTATATTACTTTTAATAAATAGATTAAGGTAAGTATTATATTTAATAAAGTTATTATAGATAGCTAGCTATTTCTAGACTTCTAAGCTAAATTTTATAAATAAGCTACTAAAGTAGAAAAAACTAATATAGAAAAAGTTTAAGCTCTATATACTAAAGTCTCTATTATATTAGGTACTATAACTATCTTTTAAGAAAAATAACTAGACTATATAGACTATAAGAGATAGGTAGAGCTCTTTATATAAATTTAAAAAAGAAAATAAGTAGAAGAATATATTAAAAGTATACGTACTAGCTTCTATATAAATAATAACTAGCTAAGTAATACCCCCTAGTTAGTCTCTATATCTATATTTTCTTTCTTAATAATAGTTCTAATCTATATTAGTAACCTTATAATTCTAAACGTAATATATACTCTATATACCTTCTACGAAGAATATAAGACTATTAATACTTACTTTTATTATAGTAAAATAGACTACTATAAGAATATATACTAAGAAAAGAAGAGAAATAATAAGTAATTTAGTAGAGTCTAGGGCTAAGGGTAAGCTATATAATAAATACCTTAGGATTAATAAGTAATACGTATCTAGTCTTAATATCCTTAATATTAATAGACCTAAAACTAATATATATAACCCTAGTATAGTCGTCCCTAGTTCTAATATAATAACTAGAATATTAATAACTAATCCCCCTACCTACGCCCGTTTAATAATCCCTTTTTTAACTATATTATAGATTAATCCTAAGAATATACTAGAATTAAAACTTTTATACCTAAGACTAAAGCCCCCTATACTAATATACTAGTTAATTTAGTATTACCCTTTATAAGTACCTCTTATATTAATAACTTAAAAAATATATAACCTCTAGTTATTATTATAATTAGAGATTAAGTAGGAAAGAATTATTAGACGAGTAACTATACTAGATTTAGATTATTCTAAGTAAAAAGACCCTCCTTTAACTTAGATTTATAGATAGTAAATTATTATTTATTTATACTTCTTTCCTACTTATATATACTACTATTAATATATAGAGTCTTATTAATAATAGATACTTAGCTATTATCTTTCTTAACTAAACCTTTATCTAAAAATATACTATTAATATCTATACTATATCCTTTCTAAGGAAGCTCTTACTAATCGATAACTATACTAGTAATATACTTATCTAATATACTATCTTATTTATATAGGTTAAAAACTACTATAAAAACTACTTATTATATATTATTAACCTAGTCTAAAATACTCTTATTATTCTTAGCCTTTCTTAGCTTTAGAAATATAATCTATCTATTAATTAGATATCAATAATAATTAATATAGACTTCTAGTACTATTAGAAATATTACTACTATAAAACTAAGGTCGTACGAGTAGCTTTCTTAGCTACCCCTTCTAGTAAAAATATATTAGATAAAACTAAACTACTATACCCTAAGCTATATACTAATATAATAAATTATTAATTATCTTTATATATTAAGGATATTAATAAGTATAATCTTTATTAATTAAATAAAGAAATCCTAATAGACCTACCCCCCGAACTTACGCTAGACTACCCCTACTATAGAATAAGAAACTTAGATACTAAATATAAAAAAATTTTAAAATATTAAGTAATTATAGTATAAAATTATATTATAACTAAACTACTCCTAGTTATATAAGTAGGAGGATACTAAATTAACTTAAAGAAATCTAAGAAAGAATTACTACTACTACTTAGCGTCCTTCTACTAACTAAATTAAATTATAAACCTTTTAATTTCTCTAATATTTACCTTATACGAGCTATAACCTTTATATAATTCTATAAATAATCTAATATAAAAGCTACTCGTATTATATAGAATAAGCTAGACTAAGTACTTAAAATATTACTAAAGAATAAAGGAGATTAAATTCCGAACTTTACTAAAGAAGAATTTAAAGATATTTTAGATAATAAAATTATAATTACTCTCCTAAATAAGTTCCTACTATAGTTCTACGAATTTCTTACTAATTATAAATATACTTTATACCTTTAAGGTATTAAAGAATTAAATATTAATAAGTTTCTAGTAGGGAAACTACCTTTATTTAATAATAAGCTAAAAAAGAAACTTCTAAAATAGCTAAGAGATATAATAGCTAAATTCCTCCTTAGAAAAGTAGATAAACTTCTACTAAGACGAGTATAGGATTATAAGATTAATATTATCCTAGGTAAAGAACCCCCGTATTAAAAGAACTAATTCTTTTTTCTACTTAAACTTCGAGTTATATATAAATAGCTAGATAATAATCTAGATAAGGATTTTATTTAGAAATCCTATATATAATATACTACCTTCCTACTTCTAGTAGTAAAACTAGGTAGAGGAGTATATATATATTAAGACTATAGAGGCCTAAATAACGTTATTATTAAGAACTACTATCTACTACCCTTTATTCGAGAAACTCTTAACGCTCTTTATAATATAAAGGTATATATTAAACTTAATATTATTACTACCTTTAATAAATTATATATTACTAAAGGATATAAGTAGAAAATAGTATTTATTATATATTTTAAACTTTTTAAAATCTTAATTATACCTTTTAGTCTTGATAACGTACTAGTATTCTTCTAAAATTATATTAATTATACCCTTTATAATCTACTAGACTATATCTATATTATATACCTTAATAACGTTCTAGTCTACTTAAATAATAGAAAAGAATATTAGAAGTACGTCCGAGAAGTAGTTTAAAGATTAATTAATACTAACTTTTAAATTAATATCTATAAATATAAGTTTAAGGTTATAAAGACTAAATACTTTAAACTTATTATTTTTCCTAATAGTATTAAAATAAACTCTAAGAAAGTTACTATAATTTTAAAATAAATATAACCCCCTTATTTAAAGGATCTATAGAAATTCCTAGGCTTTATAAACTTTTACTAATATTTTATTTAAGACTTCTTAAAGATATATACCCTATTTAATAAACTTCTATATAAGGATATCTCGTAGAACTAGACTATTAAATAGATAACTATCTTTAAGTTACTTAAAAATTCCTTTATTATAATACTAGTACTAGTGATATATAACTTTACTAAGAAGATAGTCCTAGAAACTAATACTTCTAATTAGATATTAGGTAGTACCCTCTCCTAATATAATAATAATAGTATTTTATATATAATTACCTACTTTTTAAGTAAATATAACGCTATTAAATATAATTATAAGATTTATAATAAAGAATTATTAATAATTATTAAGTTCCTAAAAGAATAGCGACTAGAACTCTAAGAAACTATAAAATTATTTAAAATTATTACTAATTATAAGAATCTAGAATACTTTATAACTATAAAGGTACTATTATAATACTAGGTTCGCTAGTTAGAGTTTCTATTATAATTTAACTTTAGAATTATTTATCGACTAGACTTAAAAGTTATATAACTAGATATACTAAGTAGAATACTAGAGAACCGACTAAATAAGAATAATATTTCCGATAATAGAGTAAAAAATAGACTATAAATAATCCTTCTACTAAAAGTTCTTAATAATAAAGTTCTAAGAGACCTTCTTAACTAAACTCCTATAAGTATAGTACTATTAATCCTCCCTACTATAGATCGATTTATTAACGAACTAATTAACTTTATATACTCTACTATATTAATAGCTATAGAAATAATTACTACCCTTTTAGACTTAAGTATAAAATATTAGTTAAAATACCTTTAAAAAATTATATAGGTACTAATATTAGACTTTATACTTTACTAAGGTTATATATAATATCGAGAATATCTCTTTATACTATCTTACGATAAACTTTATATATAAATTTTATACTAAATATATAATTCTACGCCTACTAGATACCTAGGACGGGTTAAAACGATAGAACTAGTTATCTAAGACTATTAGTAGCTATATATAATATACGATATTAAAACCTATATCTAAGTATATAAACTTTATATTTAGACTAAAAGTTCTAGATTATTATTTTAAGAATTCCTTAAGCCCCTATTAGTTCTATTTTAGGTATAGTCGGATATTTCTATCGACTATATTACCTTACTTCTAGAATTACGATAGTACGACTATATATATAAATACGTTCTTATTATAATCTATAGACTTATAAAGATATACTATATTATCCCTATTAGAAAAATCGATATATTCGAGTTAATTAATATCTTTATATCTTAAGTTTACTCCCTCTATAGTTATCCTAATAATATTCTATTTAATTAAGAAACCTAGTTTATATTATAGTTTTAGAACTAATTATCTATAAGGCTTAGAATAATACTAAAATACTTCTCGTTATTCTATCTTAAGACTAATAGCTAGACTAAGTAAGTAAATAGTAGTATTAAAGTATACCTCTAAGTATTTATAAATTTCTACTAGAATAACTAGGTATAATAGCTCCCCCTTATAGAATTTACTATAAATAATATTACCTCTAATAGAAATAACTAGTATTTTTTTATTCTTCGCTAATTATAGATTCTACCTAAAACTTAAAGTCGAGTTTAGCTAATCGATACTACTAAATCTATTCTTATTTTAATAATAAGAATTCTTTAAAGTAAATAATATTATCGATAGGTTTAATTATATTATTATCTAGCTAAAAGCTATTACTAAATAATTTATTAAGCGCTACGAATACTATATAAATAAGAAATAAGAAGATATACTAAGATTTACTATAGGAGATAAGATCTTTATAGATATAAGAAATATAAAAACTAATAGACTAATAAAAAAAGAAGATAATAAGATAGTAGGTCTATTTAAAGTTCTAAAAGTTTATAACTAAGTATATACTCTAGAACTTCTAGTAACTATAAAAATATTTCTAGTATTTTATAATTTACTATTTTAATTAAAATACCCCTTCTAAGGACTCCTAGGATAAAATATAATAAATAAAGCTAAGTTCTAATACCTTAGAGGAAGAATATTTAAATAAGAAGATAGAATAAAAGAGCTAACTAAATAATAGGAATTCGAGTCCCTACTAGACTACTACGACGAGGACCTACGATAACTAATATACTTAGTTAAATAGAAATACTACCTTATTACCTAGTAGCTAGTATCCGATCTAAAAGGTTAAGAGAGTATAATCTACTAATTTTATAATAACTACCTAAATAAACCTACCCTAAGATAGATTCGAAGAATATCGATATTAGTAAATTTTCTTTCTATAAAGCTATCCGAGACGTATAGCTATTTAGAGGGGGGGTACTATTATAGTACTAATCTATAACTATTTATACCTATTATATACTATACCTATAACTACGGTACTCCCTTTACTAGACCTTACTATATTAGGTATATATAGCCCCTACTCGCTCTAGTATTAGCCCTTTATAGTATAACTTATATTCTACCTTAACCCTAGTATATCTATACCGTAATAACTACTAAACTAATTATTTAGATAGACCTAGCTTATTAGGGTACTTATTATAAAATTCTTTTACTTTTTAGACTATATTTATAAAATCGCTTATTAGGTAATAGATTAGATTTAGGTCGTAGTCTACTTATTCTATTTAATAGTAGAGCTTACTATAAATAATTTAGTTATTAAGAATATAAACTACTAGCTACTTAGAATATCTATTTACTTCTATAACTAGTTCTTTAGAAAGTATTTAACTAAATAATAGATCTTATATAGCTTTATATAATCTATTTATATAGATAATATTATATATCTTTATATAAAAGGGTAACTAGACTATATAAAAGTTATATCTTTAGTTAATAATAAGATAAAATCCGTATATTTACTAGTCTAATTTTAGACTTAGCCTCGAGGTAGTAAATTTCTTAAATATAATATAGACTTAATCTTCTATATTAAAATCTAAAGGGTAGTATTTTTTATTAGCTTATCGACTTTAGACTTCTTAAGCTATTATAATATTAACTTAGAAATAATCGCGAATCTATTAGACTATATTAGTTTAGATTTTTATAAACTCTTAGACTATCTACGTAATTATATTATTTAGTAATTTAAAGGGTTTATAAATATATTTTTACTAATCCTAGTAATAATAAGTCTTATAGTTAAATTCGATCTTAAATAAAGAAAATCCTATTATATTATATAGAAGAATTACTTAGACCTAGTCTATATTAGATAGAAGATTAAACTAGTTATCCTAATAGAAGTTTATAAAGAGGCGTAATTATTAGTCTAGCTATTAATTAAAAATTTCTATATTACTATTAGTCTATAGGTAGTAGATTATAGATAATAGTTAGTTAATTTTTATAAGTTTATATAATTCTTTTATAAAGTCTAATATAAACTATAGACCTTAATCTAAGACTATAATATATAGAGAACTAAAGACTCGCTATATATATATATAGTAAAGAGTAGCTACGTCTTTAGTAGTAATAGTTTTAAAGTAAGGTAATAAGAAAATATATTTTAATAATCTATATATTACTATAAATATATTATTATATTTATTATAATTTTTTAAAAAGTTTTTAAAGTTTATAAAGATATCTTTCTATATTCTCTTAAGTATAAGGAGTAGTTTAAGAAAATCTAGAATCTTATCTTAAGACTTATAACTCTATTAATATTACTTATAGTTTCTTATATAATATTTTATATTCTTATTTATTATACTTTAGTAGTATAGATCTTTTAAAAGTTTAATAGTTTTCTTTATATTTAGATAAATAGTAATCTATATAGTATATACTACCTAAATAAAATAAATCTTAAGAAACCCTATTTTAGATATTACTAACTTCTTTTTTTAAAGGAGAAGTCTAAATAGGGTTAAAGATAGGTACTTATATTCTTAATAAGCTAATTCTCGCTCTAATTTAAGTATAATATATATATAATTTTTATAAAATATATAGTTAAGAAGTAAGTAAAAATAAGCTTTAGTTTTATACTTAGGATTCTAGGTATTATCTATCTAGAGGGGATAAAGATATAAGTTCTAGTAATTTTATCTTTTTTCTTTTAAGTTTTTAACTTTTTCTATTTTTAAAAGAGGGTATCTATAATAATATTAGTAGTTTTAAAGTAATAATAAATAGTATAATAGTAATCTACGAGCTTCTTAATCTAGTAAGTCTATTATAGGATTAGTTTATACTTAATTAAGAAATACTCTAGTATTTAGTAATTAGTAATAACTTAAAAGGGTTTATTTAGTTATAATCTTATAAGCTAAGCTCTTTATTTATTTAATTCTCTTATAACTATAAGTATCTTCTTATTATAGATCTTATAGTTTATTTTTATAAACTTTATTATCTTTATAAAGTAGATTATATTAGTTTCTATATAGATCTTATAATAGAATAAGTAATATCTTATAATAATATCTAAATATAATAATATCTTACTTTTCTTAAATATAACTCGCTCTTTAGGCTTAAAGACGCGGAATTTTTCCTTTTATAGTAGTCGGGTAAGTAGGTAGACTATATAACTATAATCTTTTAGCTACTTATAATAGTAGTTATAA
This sequence comes from Darksidea phi, assembly GCA_030770425.1. Classification (NCBI taxonomy): domain Eukaryota; kingdom Fungi; phylum Ascomycota; class Dothideomycetes; order Pleosporales; family Lentitheciaceae; genus Darksidea; species Darksidea phi. The sequence goes on along the minus strand of JASJFT010000202.1, from coordinate 70,494 downwards.
AAGCCTAGATAAGCTTATAATCTTTTTAGGATTATAGATTCCTTCTAGTCTTTAATAGCTACTATTTTATTAAGATTTATATAAATCCCTTTAGTATTAATAATAAAATCTAAGAACTTTATCTTAGTAACTATAAACTTACTCTTTTTAATATTAATTTATAGTTTAGTCTTTATTAAACGGGGTCCGGGCCTAATAGGTTATTTGGCCTCGTTTAGGGTTTATACTTAAGATAGAAAAGAAGAAGTCGGAATAAGTAGATAATAGTTTAATTACGTTAATAGGTAAGGATTAATCTAGATTCGAATTAACTATAAAGAAAGAAGACTATCTAGAAGATTCGTAATTATTATATATTAATTTGGTTTCCTTAGATCTATAGCTCTATACCTATAGATCTACTAAGCTATTACGTAACCCTTAGATCTATTCTTACTAAGGTATAAATCTATTATATAACTTCCTAGTAAAGCTATTCGTACTAATTATTATTTATACTATAGTCGTAATTATCGTATTCCGTATTAGAGTTAGTAATAGGTTTAATCTTAGGTAGTTCTTCTTACTACTATTTCGTAGTATATATTTAGTTTATAATACTATCTCCTTTTTCTAAACCTTTAGCTTAGAGGTTATTATTACGAACTAAATATATACTATAAACCGCTAGTAAATAGAGCTACTAGAGGTCGAGCTAACTACCGGTTCTAATAAAGAATACGACGCGGACCTTATAATTAGAGAATAGGAAGTTACGTAATAGATCTATACCTTAGTAAAGATAGATCTAAGGGATTACGTAATAGCTTAGTAGATCTATCGAGATAAAGCTATAGAGCTATAGCTTAGTAGATCTATAGATATAGAGCTATAGATCTAAGGGAACTAAATTAATATATAATAATTACGAATCTCTTAGATAGTCTTTCTTCTCTATAGTTAATTTAAATCTAGATTAATCTTACCTATTAACGTAATTAAACTATTACCTCTTATTCTAACTTCTCCTTTTCTATCTTAAGTATAAACCCTAAACGAGGCTAAATAACCTATTAGGCCCGGACCCCGTTTAATACCTTAACTATCTAGTAGGTAGGAATAGCTAACTACGATAGTAGGAGAGGGAACCTAATAAAGTAGAGCGGCGTAGCCGCTAACTTAGGCCGAACCCTCTAAGATAGAAAGCTACCGGGAATTTAGTTCCCTAAAAGGTAGTATAACTATAGAAAACTTTAAAAGAGTTATTAAGAATTAATATATATTTAAGAAGAGGGAAGACGTATTAGAAGTCTAGCTTATAGAGTTAACTATCTAACTTTAGAGATATATAAGTAAACTATTAAAGCTTAAAGAACTAGAAAAGTTTAATAGGATAAGGTCGAAGCTTAGAAGATTTTTAGCTAATATAGTAATCTACCTCGACCTTAATAGAATAAAGCTACCTACTAAAAGTAATAAAGTATCGTTTATAGTAGCTTAGTTTATAGGAAAAGCTATTATATAGTTTAAAATATATCTAAATAAATAACTACGACTACCTAAAGCTTAGTAAAGTAACGAAATAAAGACTATTTTCTTAAGTTATAAGTACTTTAAGAATAAGTTATATATTACCTTTAGAGATATTAATTTAGAAAGACTAGTAGAATAGAAAATTATATATCTTAGATAGATAAAATCTACTATAACCTATATATCTAAGTTCGAATAACTCGCTATAAAGATCTAATAGGGAGAGGTAACTCTTATATTATAATACTATAAAGAACTAAAAGACTATATCCGTTACGAAATAATTCGGATAGAATAACCTTAGACTATAAGAGGACTAATTAAATAAGCTATTAAGATCGACGATAACCTCTATCTCTAGAATCTAGAAAGAAAGGAGAAGGTCGGATTCTACGAAAAGAAGAAGGAAGAAAAATACTATAGACTAGAGGTAATAGTCCTAGGGACTAGTTTAGAGCCTAAAAGAGAGAAATAGAACTCTAAGAAATAAGAGCTCTATAAAAAATAAGTATATTTTAAATATAAGAAGTAAGGATACCTAGTAAAAGACTATAAAATAGACTAAAGAAAAGAAAAACCCTAATATACTTAGTAGGGTAAAAGGGATAGAGTAGCTATAATATAAGAATATAATACTATATATTAGACGACTTATATATATAACTAGTATAAGACGTACTATAAAGCTAAGTTAAATATTAGCTATTAGTTATAGAAATAGTAGGTAGCTATAACTCGGGAGTCTTAGAAGAGAGTTTCGTTCTTACTAGAAGTATAAGAGGAAGTACCTAAGGAAGACTTATTTATAAAGTAGGAAGACTTTAATAATACTATAAATATACCGTTATAAATAGTTAATAATAGTAATAAATCCTTAAAACTAGAAGAAGAAAACCTAGTTATAATATATAAGAATACTAGATACCTATAAATAATTCGACTATTAAATAAAAAAATAGGACTAGTACTAGAACTTAATATAACTTATACTCGAACCTTATAGTTTATAGAGAAAACTATAATATCTATAATAATATAAGAGATCTATAAGGAATAGTCTAGATCTTACCTAATATATCGACTATTTAAAGACTTTAAATAATAGATTAAATAGAACTTTATTATTATAGATCTTATACCTAACTAAGAAACCTAGAAAGAAATACGATATATTATAAAAATAGTTAATAAAGAATAACTATAGTATATAGTAATTAAATAATAGATTTTTATAAGAATAACCTCTATAAAATATAATAATTAGAGATATAAGGTTAATTTTAAGAATAATCTATAATATAAAATAAGATATCTAATATACTTTAAGATTATATAAATCTTATATATATAAAGAGAATATAAACTCTATAAAGGAGTAAAGTAAAAAAATAATTACTACCTAGTAAAGGACTACGATAAGAGGATTACTTAAGTAATTATACTAGAAGTAGTATATAGATAGTAACGATCCGAGAATTAATAATAAAGAAGATACGTTAAAATTATATTAGGATTACTTCTACTATTAAACTATATTTTAGGAAGACTATAGTACGAATATCTAGAAAATAAATATCCGAAGTACGTCTAGACTAAGATTAATATAAAATATTAGTCTAAGAAGATAAGAATTTAAGGGGTAAAGAGATAGGACTATATCTACCTCTAAGGAACCTACTAAGGAAGAAAGATTACTACCTTAATTAATAGTAGAGCTACTCGAAACTTTATTAGTAAAGACTTTATCTAAAAAAAGAAGATTCCTTAATAAAAGAAACGATACCCTAGTATTATATATACTATTAAAGGAGAACCCTTTAATAAACCTACGATATATAAAACTAAAGGTAAACTTAGTCTATAGGGATAGGAGAAAGAAAATAAAATACTCGATATAATTAAGATATTAGACGACTAGGATATAATCTTAGAAATACTATAGCTTTAAGAAGCCGATCCTTAGATTTAATAGACGAACTAATAAGTATTATTTCTATAATAGAACCTAGGCGTAATATAAGAAGAGAATAATAATATCCTAGAATAATATAAAAAGTAGGAGGAATTATTTATAGAACTAGAGAAAAGTCTACCTTAGTACTAGTCCTAGGACTATATAATCCTACTATAAGAAGAAAAAACTCTAGAATTTAGACTAATCTATAAGTTAACTAAAGAAGAAGAAAAGATTATAATAAAGTACCTCGAAGATAACCTTATAAAAAGGTATATTCGATACTTAAATTTATTTATAGAATACCTAGTTCTCTTTATACCTAAGAAGGGTACTACTAAACTACGATTATATATTAATTACCGAATACTTAATAATATTATAATTAAGAACTAATACCCCTTATCTCTAATATTAGAAATATAAGACTAATTAAGAAAAGCTAAATAGTTTATACGACTAGATATTCGGAATATATATTACTAGATCTAAATTAAGAAAGGTAAAGAATAAAAAATAGCTTTTAGAACTAAGAAAGGACTATACGAATATTAAGTAATACCCTTTAGACTTACTAATATACCTACGATATTCTAGAAATAGATTAATAGTATTTTATAAAACTATCTTAATTAGTTTATAATAGTATATCTTAATAATATCTTAATCTACTCCGAAATAAAAGAAGAATATAAAGAATATATAAAGAAGGTTCTATAGATACTTAAAAAAGTATAACTATACCTTTATCTATAAAAATATAAATTCTATATATAAGAAATAGAGTTTTTAGGATTTATTATTAAACTAGGAGAAATTAAAGTAGACCTATAATAGATTAAAAAGGTTAAAGAATAGCTAATATCTAAGAATCTTAAGGAGCTATAATTATTCTTAGAATTCTATAACTTTTACCGAAAACTAATACTATAATAAAGTACGATAACGGTACTACTTATATAACTTACTAGAAAGGACTAGCCTTTTAAATAGAAGGAGGAATACTAATAAGCTTTCGAAAAAATTAAAGAATAGTTTACTAAGGAACCTATAATTAAGATATATAACCCTAAAGAACTATCGATTATTAAGATAAATATATTAGACTATATAATAGGAGTAGTACTACTATAAAAGGATAATAAAGATAACCTTAGACTAGTATACTACTTCTTATAGAAAATATTATTAGTTAAGCTTAACTACGATATCTATAATAAGGAGTTATTAGTAATTATCGAAGTTTTAAAGGAATAGAGATCTAATTTATAAGGATCTAAATACTCTATTATAATCTATATAGATTATAAGAATCTAATAGAATTTTTAATAAATAAACCCCTAATTAGAAGATAGATATAATAGGTATAAACTCTTACGATTTATAATATTAGAATCGTATATACTAAAGGATTAGAAAATAAATAAGTAGATATACTTAGTAGGAGACCTAACTACTAAGGAATAGAGAAATCTAGTATAGTAATCCTTAAACTATAGTTAGACGGAACAATTACTTATAATTACCCTAAGCTAGTAGGAATACGAGAAACGATACTCGAACTAAAAGGAAATAAATAGACCTAATAGATCTATATAGCTACTATAGAAGTAATAGACGAACGAAATAAGATTTAAAGAGTAATCTAAGAGAAAGATAGAATTATTTATATATTCTAGAAAGCCTATATATCTAAAATAATATAAAAAGAATTTATTAGATAATATTACGAAGTACTAGTATATAGATACTAAGAAGTAGAAAAAACTCTTAAATAATTAATAAGGATATACTATTTTCTATATATAAGATAACTAGTCGCCTAGATACTTTTAAAATACGTAGACTATTACTATAATAAGTACGCTAGATATATACCCTATAGAATACTATAACTAATAGAAAATATAGAAGGACTATAGAAGATTATAACTATAGACTTTATTATATAATTACTATATTCTAAGAAACTAATAATAGGAGTATCCTATAATACTATACTAGTAGTAGTAGATAAGTTTATAAAGTATACTTACTTTATCCTATATATAGATAAAGGAAATATAGTAGAATAACTTACCTATACCCTACTAAGATATATATTTAGTAAGTATAAAATACTAGATAAAATTATCTTAGATAGAGATATTAAATTTATAGTAAAGTTTTAATAAACTCTTATAACTAGACTAGAAATAAAATATAGTATATTAACTATATACTATCTATAAATAGATAGACTAATAGAATAAATAAATTAAATAGTAGAATAATACCTTAGATATTATCTAAACTACCGTTAGAATAATTAGATTATACTTTTACTTATAGTATAATTTATATATAATAGTTTATAATATAATATAATAAAAATAATACCTTTCTTTACGAACTACGGAATTAAACTAGAAATATATAAGGAATCTAGATAACTTTAATCTTATAGCTAAAATAGAGAAGAAATAATAAAAATTATTCTATAAATATACTAATAACTTAAGAAAGATATAGAATTCCTTTAAAATAAAATAAGTAAATACTATAATAAGAAATAAAAGGAAGTACCTACTTTTAAAGAGGGAGAAAAGATATAATTACTACGAAAAAATATTAAGAGTAAGTAACTTAATAGTAAACTAGACTATATTAAGATTAACTCTTATAAAATCAAAAAATAAGTCTTATCTATAAACTACTAACTAAGACTATTCTTATAAATAAAAATTTATCCTACGTTTTATATTAGCTTACTAGAAAAAATACTATAAGATACTAGACTAGTAGTATATAAAGTAGATATATATAGAGAAGATAATAAAAAATAGAAAGTAGAAGAGATCCTAGATAGAGATATTAGAAATAGAAAAAACTACTATCTAATTTAATAGTAAGGAATAGACGAGAATAGGAAACTATAGAAATAAATCTAGGAACCTAAAGATAATCTTAATTACTCTAAGAAGCTTACGGAGTACTAAAACTATAATCTTAAAGAAAACTAGAAGATAAGATAAGTTTACCTTATAGTAAGTTAAGAAAGCTAGTTTTATCTTTAGTAAGGTAAGAGGCGTTTAATAGACTAGAAAGAGTAATATTATCTATAATATTATAAGTAATATCTAGAGTAGTTAGAGAGACTTCTAAATCCTCCTACTACTCTAGCCGCCGAAGCTCTACCTTCTCTTTATCTAGCTTAGCTTTTAATATCTAGGATTATACCGCTAATTTCTTATAAAGGACTATTCTTTACTTTTCTAAACGATATACTCGTATCTAAGCCTCTACTAGCTTATTAAGAAGCTCGTTCTAAGCTTTTTAAGCCTCCTTTAGCTACTATTAAAGTTTCTCTTCTATACGGTCAACGAATCTTACTAATAGTAATAAGCTCTAATATATAAGTTTTACTACTTAGTATAAATAAACCTTTTAATAGTAAGATACTAGATATATAATAAGAACCTCGTATATTAGTACGAATATATATCTTATAGTACCTACTATCTTTAGACGAAGTAATATATAATATTTCTAATTAAGAATAATAACTATAAGGAAATATTTTAGAGTCGTAATAAAGAATCTTATTAGTAAGTATAATACGTTCTTAAGTTTTATACAATACTATAATAGATAATAATAATCTCTTAAGGTAGGGCCCTAATACTAATATAGCCGAATATTAGACTCGGGATAACCTCTAAGCCGAAGGTTTAAAGAGGGGAGATAGTATTACGAACTAAATATATACTATAAACTACTAGTAAATAGAACTACTAGAGGTCGAGCTAACTACTAGTTCTAATAAAGAATATAATATAGACCTTATAATTAGAGAATAGAAAGTTATATAATAGATCTATACCTTAGTAAAGATAGATCTAAGGAATTACGTAATAGCTTAGTAGATCTATTAAGATAGAGCTATAGAGCTATAACTTAGTAGATCTATAGGTATAGAGCTATAGATCTAAGAGAACTAAATTAATATATAATAATTATAAATCTCTTAGATAGTCTTTCTTCTCTATAGTTAATTCGAATCTAGATTAATCTTATCTATTAATATAATTAAACTATTATCTCTTATTCTAACTTCTTCTTTCCTATCTTAAGTATAAACCCTAAATAAGGCCAAATAACCTATCGGGCCCGGACCCCGTTTAATAGTTATTCTAGTTCTAGTATTCGGTTATATTAGTATTAGGGCTCTATCTTAAGAGATTATTATTATCTATTATAGTATCGTATAAAACTCGAGAACGCGTTACTCTTATTAATAAAATTCTTTATTATAGTTTCGAAATATTTCTTTATAATTATTATTTATAGTTAGAGATACTATATATTATCTTACTTAAAGATAGTAGGTATTATAAAATATATATTCGTACTAATATATAAGATTTTTATCGTATATCTAGTATTTTATTATTAAAAGGTTTATTTATATTAAGTAGTAAAACTCGTATATTAGGGCTTATTACTATTAGTAAAATCTATCGACTATACGGAAGAGAAACTTTAATAATAGTTAGAGGAGGTTTAAAAGGCTTAGAATAAGCTTCTTAATAAGTTAGTAGAGGCTTAGATATAAGTATATTATTTAAAGAAGTAAAGAGTAGTTCTTTATAAAAAGTTAGTAGCGTAATTCTAGATACTAGAAGCTAAGCTAGATAAAGAGGAGGTAGAGCTTTAGTAGCTAGGGTAGTAGAAGAATCTAAAGGTCTCTCTAACTACTCTAGACGTTATTTATAATATTATAAATAATATTACTCCTTTTAATTTATTAAATATCTTTTATTATATTATAAGTAATATTAATCTTCTTAACTTATTATAAGGTAAATTTACCTTATCTCTAGATTTCCTTTAGAATTACGATTTTAGTACTTTATAAGCTTCTTAAGATAATTAAAATTATTTTTAAATTTCTAGATTTATTTCTATAATTTTTTATTCTTATCTATTCTTTATTATTAGATTAGATAATAATTTTTTCTATTTCTAATATTTTTATCTAGGATTTCTTTTACTTTTTATTCTTTATTATCTTTTCTATATATATCTACTTTATATACTACTAGTTTAGTATTCTATAGTACTTTTTCTAGTAAGCTAATATAGAATATAGAATAGATTTTTATTTATAGGGGTAGTCTTAGTTAATAGTTTATAGGTAAGACTTATTTCTTAATTTTATAGAGTCCGATCTTAATATAGTTTAGTTTACTATTAAGTCGCTTACTTTTAATATTTTTTTATAGTAACTATACCTTTTCTCCCTCTTTAAAAATAGGTACTTCCTTTTACTTCTTATTATAATACTTACTTATTCTATTTTAAAGAAATTCTATATCTTCTTTAAGCTATTAGTATATTTATAGAATAATTTTTATTATTTCTTCTCTATTCTAGCTATAAGACTAAAGTTATCTAGGTTCTTTATATATTTCTAGTTTAATTTCGTAATTTATAAAGAAAGATATTATCTTTATTATACTATATTATAAACTATTATATATAAATTATACTATAAGTAAAAGTATAACCTAATTATTTTAATAGTAGTTTAAATAATATTTAAGGTATTATTCTATTATTTAATTTATTTATTCTATTAGTCCGTCTATCTATAGATAGTACGCGGTTAATATACTATACTTAGTTTCTAGTTTAGTTATAAGGGTTTACTAAAACTTTACTATAAATTTAATATCTCTATTTAAGATAATTTTATCTAGTATTCTATATTTACTAAATACGTATCTTAGTAAGATATAAGTAAGTTATTCTACTATATTTTCTTTATCTATATATAGAATAAAGTAAGCGTACTTTATAAACTTATCTACTACTATTAGTATAATATTATAGAATACTTCTATTATTAGTTTTTTAGAATGTAGTAACTATATAATAAAGTCTATAGTAATAATCTTTTATAGTCCTTCTATATTTTCTATTAGTTATAGTATTTTATAGGGTATATATTTAGTATACTTATTATAGTAATAATCTACGTATTCTAAAAGTATCTAAGTAACTAGCTATCTTATATATAAAAAATAATATATTCTTATTAATTATTTAAGGGTTTTTTCTACTTTTTAGTATTTATATACTAGTACTTTATAGTATTATCTAATAAATTCTTTCTATATTATCTTAGGTATATAAACCTTTTAAAATATATAAATAATTTTATCTTTTTCTTAAATTACTCCTTAAATTTTATTTTATTTATCTATTACTTCTATAGTAGCTATACGAATCTATTAAGTCTATTTATTTCCTTCTAGTTTAAGTATTATTTTTCGTATTTCTACTAACTTAGGGTAGTTATAAGTAATCGTTCTATTTAGTTATAACTTAAGAATTACTATACTAGATTTCTTCGTCCTTTAGTAGTTAGGTCTTCTATTAAGCGCGTCTACTTATTTATTTTTTAATCCCTTAGTATATACGATCTTAATATTATAGGTTATAAGGGTTTATACCTATTATATCTATCTTCTAATTAGAGGTTTATTTATTAAGAATCTTATTAGATTCTTATAATCCGTATAGATTATAATAAAGTATTTAGATCTTTATAGGTTAGATCTCTATTTCTTTAAAATTTTAATAATTACTAATAATTTCTTATTATAGATATTATAGTTAAGTTTAACTAGTAATATCTTTTATAAGAAGTAGTATACTAGTTTAAGATTTCCTCTTTTATCTTTCTATAAGAGTACTACTCCTATTATATAGTCTAATATATCTATTTTAATAATCGATAGTTCTTTAGAATTATATATCTTAATTATAGGTTTTTTAGTAAATTATTTCTTAATCTTCTTAAAGGTTTATTAGTATTCTTCCTTCTATTTAAAAGGCTAGTCCTTTCTTATAAGCTATATAAAGGGTACCGTTATTATACTCTATTATAATATTAATTTTTAATAAAAGTTATAGAATCTTAGGAATAATTATAGCTCCTTAAGATTCTTAGACGTAGACTATTCTTTAATTTTCTTAATTCGCTTTAGATCTACTTTAATTTCTCCTAGTCTAATAATAAATTCTAGAAACTCTATTTCTTATACGTAGAATTTATATTTTTATAGATAAAGATATAGTTATACTTTCTTAAGTATCTATAGAACCTTCTTTATATACTCTTTATATTCTTTTTTTATTTTAGAATAGATTAGAATATCGTCGAGATATACTATTATAAACTAGTTAAGGTAATTTTATAAAATATTATTAATCTATTCCTAGAATATCGCGGGTATATTAATAAGTCTAAAAGGTATTACTTAATATTTATATAATCCCTTTTTAGTTTAGAAAGCTATCTTCTATTCTTTATCTTTCTTAATTCTAATCTAATAGTATATATTTTAGATATCTAGTCGTATAAACTATTTAGCTTTTCTTAGTCGATCTTATATTTTCGATATTAGAGGTAGAGGGTACTAATTTTTAATTATAATATTATTAAGTACTTAGTAATCGATATATAATTATAGTTTTATAGTACCTTTCTTAGGTATAAAGAGAACTAGATATTCTATAGATAAATTTAAATATTAAATATATCTTTTTATAAGGTTTTCTTTAAGGTACTTTACTATAATAACCTTCTTATTCTCTATTAACTTATAGATTAGTCTAAATCCTAGAGTCTTTCCTTTCTATAGTAGAATCGTATAGTTCTAGAACTAGTATTAGGATAGACTTTCCTTAGGTTCTTAAAATAACTCTTTCTATTCCCTATAGTATTCTAGAATATTATAATCTTCTTAAGTCGTATTAGCTCTTTCCTATAGAAATATTACTTATCGATTTAACTATTAGATATACGGGTTAGCTTCTTATAGCTATAGTATTTCTAAAATTATATCTTAGTCTTCTAATATCTTAATAAAATTAAGTATCTCGTTCTCCTTTTCCTAATTATATAAGATAAGCTTATCTTTAGTCTTATATATTATAGATTTATTAAAGGGTTCTCCTTTAATAGTATATATAATACTAGGATATTATTTCTTTTACTAAGAAATCTTTCTTTATTAGATAAAGTCCTTACTAATAAAGTTCTTTATAGCTCTACTATTAATTAAGGTAGTAATTATTTTTTCTTAATAAGTTTCTTAAAGATAGATATAGTCTTATCCTCTAGTTCCTTAAATTCTTATCTTTTTTAGCTAATACTTTATATTAATTTTAATCTAGACGTATTTTAGGTATTTATTCTCTAGGTATTTATATTATAGTCTTTCTAGGATATAATTTAATAGTAGAAGTAGTCCTAGTATAATTCTAATATATTCTTTTTATTATTAGTTCTCGGATTATTACTATCTATATACTACTTCTAGTATAACTACTTAGATAATCCTTTTATTATAGTCTTTTACTAAATAATAGTTATTCTTTTATTTTACTTCTTTATAGAGTCTATATTCCCTTTATATATATAAGATCTATATAATTTTAAAGTATACTAGGTATTTTATTTTATATTATAGATTATCCTCTAGATCGATCTTATATCTCTAATTATTATATTTTATAGAGATTATTCGTACGGGAATCTATCTTTTAATTACTATATATTATAGTTATTCTTTATTAATTATCTTTGTAATATACTATATTTCTCTCTAGGTTTCTTAGTTAGGTATAAGATCTATACTAATAAAGTTCTATTTAATCTATTATTTAAAATCTTTAAATAGTCGATATATTAGGTAAGATCTAGACTATTCCTTATAGATCTCTTATACTATTATAGACGTCGTAGTTTTCTCTATAAATTATAAGATTTAAGTATATATTATATTAAGTTTTAATACTAGTTCTATTTTTTCTTTAGATAGTTAAATTATCTATAGATATCTAGTATTCTTATAAATTATAACTAGGTTTTTATCTTCTAGTTCTAAGAATTTATTACTATTATTAATTATTTATAACAGCGTATCTAGGGTATTATTAAAATCTTTCTTTTTTATAGATAAGTCTTTCTTAGGTACTTCTTCTTATAACGTATTTTATAAGCGAGTAGTTAATATAAGTAAGCGGTTAATCTTATTAAATTTTACGACGTATTACCTATTAACTCTTATAGCTTAACTAACTACTATTCGATTACCCTATAACGAAGTAGATATCTCCCTAGCTATCTTAGCTATTAATTAGAATTAGATCTAGAGTATTAGTCGCGCTATAGCTACGTTTAACGTCCCTAATATAATAGTTCGTCGCTAACGCGCTAGAATCGCTACGCGACGTAATTACTAGCCTAAATTAAAGAAGCTTTCTAAGCTAGAGGAGGAGGTAATTATTAGTTATATACTCGACCTAGATTCGTAAGGATTTACCTCTACTCTAGATACTATACGAGATATAGTAAATAGACTACTTACTACGCGTAGCGCTAAGTAGGTAGATAAGCTATAGCCTAGAAACTTCGTCTAGTAAACTAATAGTATTAAAATATAATTTAATCGACTCTACGATTAATAACGAGCTCTCTATAAGGATTCTAATATTATTTAATTCTAGTTTAACCGAGTAGCGTATACTAAGGCTACCTAGGGTATTACTAATTAGGATATCTATAACTTCGACGAAGCTAGCTTTCTAATAAATAAAATAACGTTATAACTAGTCGTTACTAATTTAGAGAGACGTAGGTAGGCTAAAGCTATCTAGCTAGGTAATCGCGAGTAGGTTACTATAATATAAGGAATTAATACTACTAGGTAGACTATTCCGCCCTTTATTATTCTCGCTAATAAGTACTACCTCTCTACCTAGTACGAGAGTAATATACTAGGCGATTAGGCTATCGCTATTAGTAAGAACGATTAGATAAATAATAATCTAGGAGTTACCTAGTTAAAGTACTTTATTAGGTATATAATAGATCGTAGAGTAGACGCGTACTAGCTACTAATTCTTAATAGCTATAGTAGTTATATCTCGAACGAATTCTAGGACCTCTATAAGGAGAATAATATCTATACTCTTTATATACTAGCTTATTCGTTATACCTCCTATAGCTACTTAATATAGGCTATTTCTCGCCGTTAAAGCGCGCGTATAGGGACTAAATTAATAGCCTAATTTACGATTATATCTATTATATTATAAAGCTTAAATTTCTATCTACCTTTTACGTAGTCTATAATAAGACTATTATAAAGAAGAATATCTATATAAGCTTTTAAGGTACTAATCTAGTTCTATATAATTTAGAGGTAGTAATCTCGAAGCTCGATATTAAGCTAAGAACGCCGTTACTAGTAGCCCTACTAGAGGCTATATAGAAGGCTAGAATACTAAGTAACGCGCGCGAAGTAGAGGCTTAATTAACGTTAATTTATAAGCGCGTACGTAGGTATAAGAGTTTATTACCTACTTCTATTATTATAGCTATTAATTAGCTAAGGAAAGGTATTAAGATAATAGCTTATAAAGTTATATTTATATACGAATAAATCGCGAGCCTAGAGAAGGTAATTAAGACCGTTATAATATATAGAAAGTATAAAAAGAAAAGGATCTAGAAGTAGGGTATCCTAATTAAGGTAGAGGAGAAGGCTATTATTATTTAAAAGGCTACTAAGTAGTAGTAAGAGAATAAAAGACGTTAAGTTACTACGTAATTAGGTATAAGCCGATAGGCTTTAGCGCGCTATATACGCTATAGAGAACCTAGGTATAACTTATAAATATATAAGAAGCCTACTATAGATACTACTTAATCTATTACTAGTACTATTTTAATAGAATTCTAATACGTTATTAAACTACGTAGCTTTTTATACGCGAAAAGTTAATAAGGTTAACTACTCGCTTATATTAACCGCTCGCTTATAAAATACGTTACTTTTAGTAAGAATAAAACTCTCTTCTAAGACTTCTAAGTTATAGTTACCTATTATTTCTATAGCTAATAGCTAATATTTAACTTAATTTTATAGTATATCTTATACTAGTCGTATATATAAGTCGTCTAATATATAGTATTATATTCTTATATTATAGCTACTCTATCCCTCTTATTCTACTAGATATATCGAGGTTTCTCTTTTCTTAGACCTAATTTATAGTCTTTTACTAGATATTCTTACTTTTTATACTTAAAGTATACTTATTTTTTATAGAGTTCTTATTTCTTAGGATTCTATCTCTTCTTCTTATATTCTAGACTAGCCCCTAGGACTATTACTTCTAGTCTATAGTATTTTTTTTCCTTCTTCTTTTCATAGAATTTAATCTTTTTCTTTCTTTTTAGGTTCTAAAGATAGAGATTATTATTAATCTTAATAGCTTATTTAATTAGTTCTTTTATAGTCTAGAGTCGTTCTATCCGAATTATTTTATAATAGATATAGTCTTTTAATCCTTCGTAGTATTATAATATAAGGGCTATCTCTCCTTATTAGATCTTTATAGCGAGTTATTTAAACTTAGATATATAGGTTATAGTAGATTTTATCTATCTAAGGTATATAATTTTTTATTCTACTAATCTTTCTAAATTAATATCTCTAAAGATAATATATAGCTTATTTTTAAAATATTTATAACTTAAGAAGATAGCCTTTATTTTATTACTTCGCTAAGCCTTTAGTAGTTATAGTTATTTATTTAGATATATCTTAAATTAAGTAATAATCTTTTTTATAAACTAAGCTACTACGAACGATACTTTATTACTTTTAGTAAATAGTTTTATTCTATTAAGGTTAAGGTAGATTACTATATTAGCTAGGAATCCTCTAAGTTTTAATCTTATCTTATTAAACTTCTCTAGTTCTTTAAGCTTTAATAGTTTACTTATATATTTTTAAAGTTAGATAGTTAACTTTATAAGCTAAGTTTCTAATATATCTTTTCTTTTCTTAAATATATACTAATTTTTAATAACTCTTTCGAAGTTTTTTATAGTTATACTACCTTTTAGGGAACTAAATTCCTAGTAGCTTTCTACCTTAGAGGGTTCGGCCTAAGTTAGTAGCTATACTACTTCGCTTTATCGGGTTCCTTCTCCTACTATTATAGTTAGCTATTCCTACCTATTAGATAGTTAAGATATTAAACGGGGTCTAGACCTAATAGGTTATTTAGCCTTATTTAGGGTTTATACTTAAGATAGGAAAGAAGAAGTTAGAATAAGTAAGTAATAGTTTAATTACGTTAATAGGTAAGAATTAATCTAGATTCGAATTAACTATAAAGAAAGAAGACTATCTAGAAGATTTATAGTTATTATATATTAATTTAGTTTCCTTAGATCTATAACTCTATACCTATAGATCTACTAAACTATAGCTTCGTAGCTCTATTCTAATAGATCTACTAAGCTATTATATAACCCTTAGATCTATTCTTACTAAGGTATAGATCTATTACGTAACTTCCTAATAAAGTTATTCGTACTAATTATCGTTTATACTATAGTTATAATCGTCGTATTCCGTATTAGAGTTAGTAATAGGTTTAATCTCGGATAGCTCTTCTTACTACTATTCTATAGTATATATTTAGTTTATAATAGTCTTCTTAAGTTTATTTAGAATTTTACTTATATATTTCTTATACTTAAGAAGATCTTTTAAGTAGATTAAAATATTATCTATATAAATAGTATAGATCTTATTAATTTTATTCTTAAGTACCTAATTAATATAGTACTAAAAGGTTATTAGTCTATTATATAGTCTAAAAGATAAGATATAGTACTTATAATTTCTATATTATATTTTAAAAGTTATAAGATCTTCTATATTAGAATTTAATCTAATATAATAAAAGGTTTAATATATATCTAGTTTAGTAAAGACTTTTACTTTAAAAAGTTATATTAGTATCTTCTTAATTAAAAGAATAGTAGTAATATTTTTCTTTATAACTATATTAATTTTTTAGTAGTTAATATAGAATCTCTATCCTTCTTTTAACTTCTTAGTAAATAGAATAAGTAAGATAAAGTTAGTATTACTAGTTATAATAAAGTCTTTTTTTAGATACTCTTCTAAATA
This sequence comes from Darksidea phi, assembly GCA_030770425.1. Lineage (NCBI taxonomy): Eukaryota > Fungi > Ascomycota > Dothideomycetes > Pleosporales > Lentitheciaceae > Darksidea > Darksidea phi. The sequence continues at coordinate 53,977 of JASJFT010000202.1, read as the reverse complement.
AGCTTTTAGTAGTTTTAAGTATTTAAGAAATATATTATAGAATAGATTTATACTAAACTTATTTATATTATTCTTAAGAATAATTTTATAGTTAATATTCTTTCTTCTAAAGGATAACTTATCTAAATTAATCTTAAAAAAGTAGTTTAGGGTAGCTTCTATATAATTTTTATAAGGGAGCTTCTTTACTATTATATCTTATATATTCTATTCTATTAAGTCTTTTAATTATCTATTTTTAATTAATAAATTAACTTTATATAAACTAATAACTCTTAATATATTTTCTTTCTTATCTATAAACTTTTATATATTAGAAGGCTCGAGAAAATATATATTAAATTTATTACTAGTAGTCTACTCTAGTAGATTATTAGAAATAGATATTATTTTCTTTTTCTTTTTATTATTTTTTTAATAACTTTATTAACTTTTCTTAGATTTAGTATCTCTTAAATTATTATTAGTATTACTATTTATATTTCTCTATATTTTTTTAGAAGTAGTTTACTAATTCTTTATTACTTATAATAGGGCTTTAGTAGACTTATAGACCTCCTTCTAAAGAATTATAAGAGCTTTAATAGAAATTTCTAAACTAAGTATTAGATTCTTTTTAAGTAAATAGGTCTTTTTTTATACTTTAATTTATTAATTAATTAGATTATTATAGTATAAAGTATTATCCTAGTATTCTAGCTTTAGCTTCGGATTCGACTTCTTTATAGTAGTTAGATTATATTTTATCTACTTTAGAATATTATCTAGCTAATATAAAATCTAGTTATAATAATTAATTAAGAATTAAGTTTATTTAAAGAATTTTTTTCTAAATATTATATTATAATATTTAAGTTTATAAAAGAGGAACTAGGTAGATATATTTTTTCCCTAGATTAATAGATTAGCTTAGATAGCTATATTAACTAAATAACTATATTTTCTATTAAATTTATTAAGGAGGATTAGTTTCTTTAATTAATAGAAGATAGACTTTAGCTTTCTCTTTACTACCTTTAAATACTTAAAGTAGACTAATAAATATATACTAGTACTACTATCTACTAATTCTCTTAGTCGTATAGCTAGGCTATTTACTATAAGTTAAATAGAAAGTATAAATAATTTTTAATTAATAAGTTATAGTATTTTAATAAGTTATTAATAATTAAGAGGTTTAATTACTCCTATATAGGCTATTAGAAAGAAGCTCTTTTTTAGTAGCTTTTATTTTTTAATACTATAAAGGAGGCGTTAGAGTTATACTCTAAACTACTCTCCTCTTTATATAAGGAATTTAAATAAGCTTCTTCCTTTAAATTATTAAAAAAAAAATATTAACTTCTAGTTTTATAGTATTCTATATTATCTTTTATATAGAATAACTAGAGTAGTCTTATTACTTATTCTTCTTTCTATAGTTAAAGTAATAATTCTACTCTTTATACTCTTCTAGTATATAATTATAAAGCTTAGATATATCTTTAAAATAAATAGATTTCTTCTCTAACTTATTAGAAAAGAATTTACTTATAACTAGCTATTTTTTCTTAAAAATAGCTAATTAATTACTTTAAATAAATTATATCTTTTAATACTAGTTATTCTTAAGTAGTATCTTATTAACTAAGATCGCGTATTTATATAGCTTACTAAAGATAGAATTATTATTATTAAATAGATTTATCTTATTTTTTAGGTCGAAGTAGAGTTTATTTATAAATTCTTTATTCTATTAGTAATAAGATAGGTAGACCTCTATTACTAGACGCTTAAAATTCTTAATAAAGTTATTAACTTTACTAAATACGTTTATATATAGTTAGTAGAATTTAACTTTTATCTTTTTCTTTATATAGGAATCTTCGTAATAACTCTTAATATATTCTAATAGATTTATATTAAATATAAAGTCTATTTCTTTTTCCCTAGAATTTAGCTATATTTAAATATAGTCTTTTACTAGACCTATTAGTTAGAATATAATATAGACTTAACGGATCTTAGCTATCTACTAGTAGGTTTCTCGTACGTACTAGTTCTTATTAATAATAAGTTTTTATTCTATATTATAGAATTAGTTTTTTAACTTAGGCTCTCTATTATTCTTAAATAAAATAGGGTTAAGATAGGATATAGTCTTTTAAGAACTAGAGATTTATAAGAAGTTATTTTAATAGTTCTTTATAATATTCTTCTTTTAAATAAGAATCTATATTTTATTATCTAAAGTAATAGTTACGAACTCTAGTAAGACTAATAGAGGTCTTATAAAGTAGATACTAGAATAAAAAGTAAAAGTATTTTTTATTTTTTTTATTATAAAGGGTAGTATATCTAAATCTAACTAATACGCGTAGAGATTTTCGCGAGAAGGGCTAAATAGTAGACTAGATAGTAGAGGACTATATAGTACTAGTAGTAGAAATAGAATTAAATCGACCCCTTACTCCTTTATTATTAAGATTAACTTAAGAGTTAAATATTAGACTAAGTTTTATTAAAACCTTCTAGGTAGTCTAGATATTTATAGAATTTTATAAGAGCTAAAGTTTATATTATTTAAAAATACTATAGTAAGAGAATATCTTATTTCTCTAATAGTCTATCTACTATTAGAGTTATATTATAATAGTAAAGCTTTAAGAGTAGATATAGAGCGAGTATTATATTAAAAAAAAATTATTAGTCTAGTCTTAGTATAAGCTACTATAAGGAAGGATTACTTAAGATCCTTCTCTAAGCTCTACTACTAATTTATAATTTTCTAATATTATTAGAGCTTCTTCTTTAACTTAGTAACTAGGTTATTAAGATATTTCTAATATTATAAGTATTTATTAGATAGGGATTTTATATAAGTATTTCTTATAATAATACCTATTCTAAGTATAACTATTAGTCTTTAGATTATAATTAAGCGAAGACTATTATTTATTAAAATATTAACTATTAGGTCTAGGTCTTTCTAGGTTTCTAATAACTCTTAGACTATATTATAATTAAAGAGGACTTTTTATCCTTTTATATTTATTAAATAGAATATCTCTAGTTAATTTTTTCTTTTAAATAATTAGAACCTCTATATATAGTAACTAATTTTATTCTTTATATTATTTAGAGTTATACCCTTATCTTCTTAGTAGAAATAAATAGTTAAAAAAGACTAGAGGTTAACCTATACTTACGTATTAATAAATCTCTTTAATCTAGTTAGAATACTTATATAGACTAATTAGTATTTATACTTTTTATTTTTAGATAAGAGCTTTTAGCTTCTTAAATAGATACTTCTAGTTTTATTTCTAATTCTACTTAAGGTCTTATTCTTTCCTTTATCTTTCTTCTATAGGGAGGACTTATAAAAGGGTAGTTTACTTAGTAAGATAGACTTCGAAGGGCCTACTTAGCCTAGAAAATCTACTATCTTATTATTTTATTAATTTAGTAATTTAATTAATTATATAAAGATAAGTTTATTATAAGATTTAAGATATAAGTCTAACCCTATATAATACTTTTATAGGTTCCTTTTCTTTAAAGAAGGTACTAGATATTTTAGTAATATTAGAACTTAAAGTAGTTAATTTTAAGACTTATCTAAGGAAGTACCGTATACTACCTATCCTAAGTATTATAGATCTCTAGAGATTTAAGGATTAATATTTAGCTATTATCTTTAGTTAAAAGTTAGAGATTTTAGAATAATATAAGATCTTAGGACTAAGTATAATTAACTAGGAGTTATAATAGCTAAGATAGCCTTCTAATTAATTAATAGTAGAATCGATATATTAAAGCTATTCTAAGATAGTACTATAAGGGTATAAGAATAAGGGGTTCTTATATCTAAATAGGACTTAGTACGCTAAATAAACTAACTAACTATTAGACTAATCCTCGGGATTACCTAATCTACTAACTGAAATAGAAAATAAGTAAAATAACCGGGTTACCTAGAAAACGAGTTATAATACTTATAGTTTTTTATATAATATTTTATATTCTTATTTATTATACCCTAGTAGTATAGGTTTTTTAAAAATTTAATAGTTTTCTTTATATCTAGGTAAGTAATAATCTATATAGTATATACTACCTAAATAAAATAGGTCTTAAAAAATCTTACTTTAGGTACTATTAACTTCTCTTTTTAAAGAAGAAGTCTAAATAAGATTAGAGATAAATACTTATATTCTTAATAAGCTAATTCTTACTCTAGTTTAAGTATAATATATATACGATTTTCGTAAAGTATATAATTAAAAAGTAAATAAAAATAAGTTTTAATTTTATACTTAGAATCTTAGATATTAGTAGTAGCTATTAAGATAGTTATTATAGTAAATGTCTATTTAGAGAGAATAAAGACGCGAGTCCTAGTAACTTTATCTTTTTTTTTTAAGTTTTTAACTCTTTTTATTTTTAAGAGAGGATATTTATAATAATATTAGAAGTTCTAAGATAATAATAAATAATATAATAGTAGTCTATAAGTTTCTCGACCTAGTAAGTCTATTATAAGATTAGTTCGTACTTAGTTAAGAAATACTCTAATATCTAATAATTAGTAATAACTTAAAAGGGTTTATTTAATTATAATCTTATAAGTTAAATTCTTTATTTATTTAATCTTCTTATAATTACGAGTATCTTCTTATTATAGATCTCGTAGTTTATTTCTATAAACTTTATTATCTTTATAAAGTAGATTATAGATTATTAGATTTTATTATCTTAGAGCTATATAAAGGTATCTACTAGAATACTATTACTTACGTTAGTTTCTATATAGATTCTATAGTAGAACGAGTAATATCTTATAATAATATCTAAATATAATAATACTTTACTTTTTTTAAATATAACTCGCTCTTTAGGTCTAAAGATATAGAATTTTCTCTTTTATAGTAGCTAAGTAAGTAGATAGATTATATAACTATAGTCTTTTAACTACTTATAATAGTAGTTATAAAAGTCTAGATAAGCTTATAATCCTTTTAAGATTATAGATTTTTTCTAATCTTTAATAGCTATTATCTTACTAGGGTCTATATAGATCCCTTTAATACTAATAATAAAATTTAAAAACTTTATCTTAGTAACTATAAACTTACTTTTTTTAATATTAATCTATAGTCTAGTCTTTTTAAGCTTATCTAGGATTTTACTTATATATTTCTTATAGTTAAAAGAATCTTCTAAGTAGATTAAAATATTATCTATATAAATAATATAGATTTTATTAATTTTATTCTTAAGTACCTAATTAATATAGTACTAAAAGGTTATTAGTCTATTATATAGTCTAAAAGATAAGATATAATACTTATAATTTCTATATTATATTTTAAAAGTTATAAGATCTTTTATATTAGAGTTTAATTTAATATAATAAAAGATTTAATATACGTCTAGCTTAGTAAAGACCTTTACTTTAAAAAGTTATATTAATATCTTCTTAATTAAGAAGATAGTAGTAATATTTTTCTTTATAACTATATTAATTTTTTAGTAGTTAATATAAAACTTTTATCTTCCTTTTAACTTCTTAGTAAATAGAATAAATAAGATAAAGTTAATATTACTAGTTATAATAAAGCTCTTTTTAGATACTCTTTTAAATAAGCTTTTAATAGCTTTAGATATTTAAGAAATATATTATAGAATAGACTTATATTAAGTTTACTTATATTATTCTTAAGAATAATTTTATAGTTAATATTCTCTTTTTTAGAGAATAGCTTATTTAAGTTAATTTTAAAAAAGTAGTCTAAAGTAGCTTCTACGTAATCTTTATAAGGAAGCTTCTTTATTATTATATCTTATATATTCTATTCTACTAAATCCTTTAATTATTTATTTCTAATTAATAAGTTAATTTTATATAGACTAGTAGCTTTTAATATAATCTCTTTTTTATCTATAAGCTTTTATATATTAAAAGACTTAAGAAAATATATATTAAATTTATTACTAGTAATCTATTCTAGTAAATTATTAGAAATAGGTATTATTTTCTTTTTCTTTATATTATTTTTTTAATAGCCTTATTAGCTTTTCCTAGATTTAATATTTCTTAAATTATTATTAGTATTATTATTTATATTTCTTTATATTTTATTAGAAATAGTCTACTAGTCCTTTATTATCTATAATAGGGCTTTAACGGGCTTATAAACCTCTTCCTAGAGAATTATAAAAATTTTAATAGAAATTTCTAAACTATATATTAGATTCTTTTTAAGTAAGTAGGCCTTCTTCTATACTTTATTTTATTAATTAATTAGATTATTATAATATAAAGTATTATTTTAGTATTCTAGCTCTAGCTTTAGATCTAGCTTTCTTATAGTAGTTAGGTTATATTTTATTTACTTTAGAGTATTATCTAACTAGTATAAAGTCTAGTTATAGTAGTTAATTAAGAATTAGATTTATTTAAAGAATTTTCTTCTAAATATTATATTATAGTACTTAAGTTTATAAAAAAGAAACTAGATAGATATATTCTTTTCTTAAATTAATAAATTAGCTTAGATAGCTATATTAACTAAGTAGCTATATTTTCTATTAAACTTATTAAGACGGATTAATTTCTTTAATTAATAGAAGACTAGCTTTAGCTTTTTCTTTACTACCTTTAAATACTTAGAGTAGACTAATAGGTACGTACTAGTACTACTATCTATTAATTCTCTTAGTTATATAGCTAGGCTATTTACTATAAGTTAAATAGAGAGTATAAATAATTTTAAATTAATAAGCTATAGTATCTTAATAAGCTATTAATAATTAAGAGATTTAATTACTCCTATATAGGTTGTTAGGAAGAAGCCTTCCTCTAGTAACTTTTATTTTTTAATATTATAAAGAAGATATTAGAGTTATACTCTAAACTACTCTTCTCTTTATATAAAAAGTTTAAATAAGTTTCTTTCTCTAAATTATTAAAAAAGATAGTATTAACTTCTACTTTTATAATATTCTATATTATCTTTTATATAGGATAGCTAGAATAATCTTATTATTTATTCTTCTTCCTATAATTAAAGTAATAATTCTACTTTTTATACTTCTTTAGTATATAATTATAAAGCTTAGATATATCTTTAAAATAAGTAAATTTCTTTTCTAATTTATTAAAGAAAGATTTACTTATAACTAGCTATTTTCTCTTAGAAATAGCTAATTAATTACTTTAGATAAGTCGTATCTTTTAGTACTAATTATTTTTAAGTAGTATTCTATTAACTAAGGTTATATATTTATATAGCTTATTAAAGATAGAATTACTATTATTAAATAAATCTATCTTATTTTTTAGGTTAAAATAGAGCTTATCTATAAATTCTTTATTCTACTAGTAGTAAAGTAAGTAGATTCTTATTACTAAATACTTAAAATTCTTAATAAAGTTACTAACTTTACTCAATATATTTATATATAATTAGTAGAATTTAACCTTTATCTTCTTCTTTATATAGAAATTATTATAATAGTTTTTAATATATTTTAATAGGTCTATATTAGATATAAAGTCTACCTTTTTCTCTTTAAAATTTAACTATATCTAGATATAGTCCTTTACTAGGTCTACTAGTTAGGATATAATATAAACTTAATAGATTTTAACTATCTATTAAAGAATTTTTATATATACTAGTTCTTATTAACGATAAGTTTCTATTCTATATCGTAGAGCTAATTCTTTAGCTTAGACTCTTTATTATTTTTAAATAAAATAAAGTTAGGGTAGAATATAGTCTTTTAGAAGTTAGAAGTTTATAAAAAGTTACTTTAGTAATTTTCTAGAATATTCTTCTTTTAAATAAAGACTTATATTCTATTACTTAAAATAATAGTTATAAACTTTAATAAGACTAATAGAAATTTTATAATAATAGTTTTCTTTTTTTTTAATAAAATATAATTAATTTAAATTTATTAATAATACGTAGAGGTTCTTATCTATAGAGATAAGTAGTAAGAGGTCCTCTAGTACTAATAATAGAAAGAGGATTAAGTCGACTCTTTACTTCTTTATTATTAAGACTAACTTAAAAGTTAGATATTAAACTAAGTTCTATTAAAACCTTTTAAATAGTTCGGACGTTTAAAGAATTTTATAAGAACTAAAGTCTATATTATTTAAAAGTACTATAGTAGAAAAATATTTTATTTTCCTAATAGTCTATCTATTATTAGGGTTATACTATAATAACGAAGTTTTAAGAGTAGACGTAGAGTAAGTATCGTACTAAGAAAGAACTATTAGTCTAGTCTTAGTATAAGCTACTATAAAGAAGGATTACTTAAGATTTTTCTCTAAGTTCTACTATTAATTTATAATTTCCTAATATTATTAGAACTTCTCTTTTAGTTTAGTAACTAGGTTATTAAGGTATTTCTAATATTATAAGTACTTATTAGATAGGAATTTTATATAAGTATTTTTTATAATAATATCTATTCTAAGTATAATTATTAGTCTTTAAACTATAATTAGATAAAGATTATTATTTATTAGAATATTAACTATTAGATTTAGGCCTTCTTAGGTTTTTAATAACTCTTAAACTATATTATAATTAAGAGGAACTTCTTATCCTTTTATATTTATTAGGTAGAGTATTTTTAGTTAATTTTCTTTTTTAAATAATTAGAGCCTTTATATATAGTAACTAATTTTATTCTTTATATTATTTAGAGTTATACCCTTATCTTCCTAATAGAAATAGATAGTTAGGAGAGACTAGGAGTTAATCTATACTCGTTAATTAATAAATTTCTTTAATCTAGTTAGGGTACTTATATAGACTAATTAGTATTTATACTTTCTATTCTTAAATAGAGACTTTTAGCTTCTTAAATAGGTACTTCTAATTCTATTTATAGCCCTACTTAAGGCCTTATTCTTTTCTTTATCTTTCTTTTATAAGGAGGTCTTATAAAAAGACGATTTACTTAGTAGAATAAACTTCAAAGAGCCTACTTAGTCTAGAAAATCTACTATTTTATTATTATACTAATTTAATAATTTAGTTAATCGTATAAAGATAAGTTAATTATAGGGTTTAAAATATAGATCTAATTCTATATAATATTTTTATAGATCCCTTCTCTTTAAGAGAGATACTAGGTACTTTAGTAATATTAGGGCTTAAAGTAATTAGTTTTAAGACTTATTTAAGAAAGTATATACGTTATTTACCCTAAGTACTATAAATCTCTAGGGATTTAAAGGTTAATATTTAGCTACTATCTTTAACTAAAAGTTAGAGATCTTAGGCTAATATAAGATTTTAGAACTAAGTATAATTAACTAGAAGTTATAATAGCTAAGGTAGTCTTCTAATTAACTAATAGTAGAATCGGTATATTAAAGCTATTATTAAACGAGGTCCGGGCCCGATAGGTTATTTAGCCTCGTTTAGATTTTATACTTAAGATAGGAGAGAAGGAGTTAGAATAAAAGGTAATAGTTTAATTACGTTAATAGGTAAGGATTAATCTAGATTCGAATTAACTATAAGAAGAGAAATACTATCTAGGAGATTCGTAGTTATTATATATTAATTTAGTTTTCTTAGATTTATAGGATCTATAGCTCTATACCTCTATAGATCCGCTAATCTATAGATCTATAGATCTATAGAATCTATATTTACTAAGATATATAGATCTATAGATCTATTATATAACCTTCTAGTAAAGCTATTCGTACTAATTATCGTTTATACTATAGTTATAGTTATTATATTCGGTATTAGAACTTATAATAGGTTTAATCTTAGGTATCTTAACTAGTTATTATTCTATAGTTCGTATATAATTCGTAATACTATCTCCCCTTTCTAAACCTTTAACTCGGAGGTTATTCTAGATCTAGTATTCGGCTATATTAGTATTAACTTAGAATCTTCCTAAGTTATACCTCTCTTTCTCTATAGTTTCTTATAAAACTAAAGAACGTCTTATACTTACTAACCGTATTAGTTATAATAGTTCCGAAATATTTCCTTACCCTTAGTATAGTAGGTTAGGGATATTCTATATTATTTCTTCTAGTAAAAGTAAATATTATAAGGTCTATATTCGTGTAAACGTACGAAATTCTTATTAGTTATCTAAAGTTTCTATAGCTAAGTATCTATTTTTAACTATAACTTATATATATAGACTTATATATATTAGAGTAATCTATTAATTATTTATAAGAGAAATTTTAAGCTTAGTTATAAATAGCTAAAGAGTATTATAAAGAACTACTTTATTATATAGCTAAGTTTAGTTAAAAGTTATTTAATATATAGGTAAAGGTTTAATATTTAAAGGAATAAAAAGAGTTTCTTAATAAGAAGGTAGCTAGATAATCTTATACTCTTAAGGCCGAACTTAATATTAAGAAGACGGAGCTTTATTAGCTAGAATAGTAGAAGAATCTAGAGGTCTCTCTAGTTACGCTAAATACTAATTATAACGTTATAAATAATATTATTTCTCTTAATTTATTAAATACCTCTTATTATATTAAAGATAGTATTAATCTTCTTAACTTACTATAAGACGAACTTATCTTATCTCTAGATTTTCTTTAAAATTATAGTTTTAGTACTCCGTAAGCTTCTTAGGATAATTAAGATTATCTTTAAATTTTTAAATTTATTTTTATAGTTTTCTATTCTTATCTATCCCTTATTATTAAATTAGATAGTAGTTTTTTCTATTTCTAATATTATTATTTAGAATTTCTTCTACTTTCTATTCTTTATTATTTTCTCTATATATATCTACTTTATATACTACTAGTTTAGTATTCTATAGTACTTTTTCTAGTAAACTAATATAGAATATAGAATAGATTTTTATTTATAGAAGTAGTTTTAGTTAGTAGTTTATAGGTAAAACTTATTTCTTAATCTTATAGAGTCTAATTTTAGTATAGTCTAGTTTACTATTAGGTTACTTACTTTTAATATTTTTTTATAGTAACTATATCTTTTCTCCCTCTTTAAAAGTAGGTACTTCTTTTTATTTCTTATTATAGTATTTACTTATTTTATTTTAAAAAAAATTTATATCTTTCTTAAGTTATTAGTATATTTATAGGGTAATTTTTATTATTTCTTCTTTATTTTAGCTATAAGATTAAAGTTACCTAGATTCCTTATATATTTTTAGTTTAATTCTATAGTTTATAAAGAAAGGTATTATCTTTATTATACTATATTATAAACTATTATATATAAATTATACTATAGATAAAAGTATAATATAATTATTTTAGTAGTAGTTTAGATAATATCTAAGGTATTACTCTACTATTTAATTTATTTATTTTATTAGTCCGTCTATCTATAGATAGTACACGGTTAATATACTATACTTAATTTCTAGTTTAGCTATAAGAGTTTACTAAAACTTTACTATAAATTTAATATCTCTATCTAAAATAATCTTATCTAGTATTTTATATTCGTTAAATACGTATCTTAGTAAGGTATAGATAAGTTATTCTATAGTATTTCTTTTATCTATATATAGAATAAAGTATATATATTTAATAAATTTATCTACTATTACTAATATAGTATTATAGAATACTTTTATTATTAGCTTTTTAGAACGTAGTAATTACGTAATAAAGTCTATAGTAATAATCTTCTATAATCCTTCTATATTTTTTATTAGTTATAGTATTTTATAGAGTATATATTTAGTATATTTATTATAATAATAATCTATATATTCTATAAGAACTTATATTACTAGTTATCTTATATATAGGAAATAGTACGTTCTTATTAGTTATTTAAGAGTTTTTTCTACTTTCTAGTATCTATATACTAGTACCTCGTAATATTATCTAATAAATTCTTTTTATATTATCTTAGGTATATAGGCTTTTTAGAATATATAAATAATTCTATTCTTTTCTTAGATTATTTTTTAAATTTTATTTTATTTATCTATTACTTCCGTAGTAGCTATATAGATCTATTAGATCTATTTATTTCTCTTTAATTTAAGTATTATTTCTTATATTCCTATTAGTTTTAGACGGTTATAAGTAATCGTTTTATCTATTTTTAGTTTAAGAATAGCCGTACTAGAATTTTCTATTCCCTAGTAGTTAGATCTTCTACTAAGTATATCTACTCGTTTATTTTCTAATTCTTTAGTATATACGATCTTAATATTATAGGTTACGAGGGTTTATACCTATTATATCTATCTTCTAATTAAAGATTTATTTATTAAGAATTCTATTAGATTCTTATAATTTATATAGATTATAATAAAGTATTTAGATTCTTATAAATTAAATCTCTATTCCTTTAGAACTTTAATAATTACTAGTAGTTCTTTATTATAGATATTATAGTTAAGTTTAGCTAGTAATATTTTTTATAAGAAGTAGTATATTAGTCTTAAGTTATCTTTATTATCTTTTTATAGTAGTACTACTCCTATTATATAGTCTAATATATTTATTTTAATAATTAATAGTTCTTTAGAATTATATATTTTAATTATAGGTTTCTTAGTAAACTATTCTTTAATCTTCTTAAAAGCTTATTAGTATTCTTTTTCCTATTTAAAGGGTTAATCTTTTCTTATAAGTTATATAAGTAATACTATTATTATACTCTATTATAGTATTAGTTTTTAGTAAAAGTTATAGAATCTTAGAAACGATTATAGTTCCTTAAGATTCTTAGGTATTAGCTATTCTTTAACCTTCTTAATTTATTATAGGTCTACTTTAATTTCTCTTAACCTAATAATAAATTCTAGAAACTCTATTTTTTATATATAGAATTTATATTTTAGGAGATAAAGATATAATTCTACTTCTTTAAGTACTTATAGAATCTATTTTATATACTCTTTATATTCTTCTTTTATTTCGGAGTAGATTAGAATATTATTAAGGTATATTATTACGAACTAATTAAGATAGTTTTATAAAATATTATTAATTTATTTCTAGAATATCGCGGGTATATTAGTAAGTTTAAAAGATATTATCTAGTACTTATATAATTCTTTCTTAGTTCTAAAAGCTATTTTCTATTCTTTATCTTTTTTTATTTAGATTTAGTAGTATATATTTTAAATATCTAATTATATAAATTATTTAGCTTTTCTTAGTTAGTCTTATATTTTTAATATTAGAGGTAGAGGGTATTAGTTTTTAATTATAATATTATTAAGTATTTAGTAATTAATATATAATTATAATTCTATAGTACCCTTTTTAGATACGAAGAGAACTAAGTATTCTATAAATAAATTTAAATATCGAATATACTTTCTTATAAGATTATCTTCGAGGTATTTTACTATAATAGTCTTCTTTCCTTCTATTAATTTATAGATTAGTCTAAATCTAGATATTTTTCCTTCTTATAGTAGAATTATATAATTCTATAATTAGTACTTAGATAGACTCTTCTTTAGTTCTATAAATAATACTTTCTATTTTTTATATTATTCTAGAATATTATAATCTTCTTTCTTAGTCGTATTAGCTCTTTATAGAAATGTTACTTATCGATTTATCTACTTAATATACGGGTTAGCTTCTTATAGCTATAGTATTCCTAAGATTATATCTTAGTCTTCTAATATTTTAATAATATTAAGTATCTTATTTTCTTTTTTCTATTTATATAGGTAAAGTTTACCTCTAATTTCGTATATTATAGATTTATTAAAGGGTTCTCCTTTAATAGTATATACGATACTAGAGTATTATTTCTTTTATTAAGAAATCTTTTTTTATTAGATAAAGTTCTTATTAATAAAGTTCCGTATAGCTTTACTATTAATTAGAGTAGTAATTATTCTTCCTTAGTAGGTTTCTTAGAGGTAGATATAGTCCTATCTTCTAATTTCTTAAATTCTTATTTTCTTAGACTAATATTTTATATTAATTTTAGTCTAAATATATTTTAAATATTTATTCTTTAGGTATTCGTACTATAATTTTTCTAGAATATAGTTTAGTAGTAGGAGAGGTCCTAGTATAATTCGTATATAACCTTTCTATTATTAATTCTTAGATTACTACTATTTATATACTACTTCTAGTATAATTACTTAGGTAATCCTTTTATTATAGACCTTTACTAGGTAGTAGTTATTTTTTTACTTTACTCCTTTATAGAGTTTATATTTTCTTTATATATATAAGATCTATATAATCTTAAAGTATACTAGATATCTTATTTTATATTATAGGTTATTCTCTAGATCGACTTTATATCTTTAATTATTATATTTTATAAAGATTATTCTTATAAAAATCTATTATTTAATTACTATATACTATAATTATTTCTTATTAACTATTTTTATAATATATCGTATTTCTTTCTAAGTCTCTTAGTTAGGTATAAGATCTATTATAATAAAGTTCTATTTAACCTATTATTTAAAATCTTTAAATAGTCGATATATTAGGTAAGATCTAGACTATTTCTTATAGATTTCTTATACTATTATAGGTATTATAGTTTTTTCTATAAACTATAAGACTTAAGTATAAGTTATATTAAGTTCTAGTACTAGTCTTATTTCTTTTTTAGATAGTCGAATTATCTATAAGTATCTAGTATTCTTATATAATATAACTAGGTTTTCTTCTTCTAGTTCTAAAAACTTATTATTATTATTAATTATTTATAACGGCGTATCTAGGATATTATTAGAATCTTTCTTTTTTATAAATAAGTCTTTCTTAGGTACTTCTTCTTATACTTCTAGTAAGAATAAAACTCTTCTCTAAGACTTCTAAGTTATAGTTACCTACTATTTCTATAACTAATAACTAATATTTAACTTAGCTTTATAGTATATCTTATACTAGTCGTATATATAAGTCGTCTAATATATAGTATTATATTCCTATATTATAGCTACTCTATCTCTCTTATCCTACTAGATATATTAGGATTTCTCTTTTCTTAGACCTAATCTATAGTCTTTTACTAGGTATTCTTATTTTTCGTACTTAAAGTATACTTATTTTTTATAAAGTTTTTACTTTTTAGAGTTCTATTTTTTTTAAGCTCTAAACTAGTCTCTAGGACTATTAGCTCTAGTCTATAATATTTTTCTTTTTTCTTCTTTTTATAGAATTCGATCCTTTTCTTCTTTTCCTAATTCTAGAGATAGAGGTTATTATCGATTCTAATAGCCTATTTAATTATTTCTTATATAGTTTATAGTCTATCTATTCGAATTATTTTATATTAAATATTATCTTTTAGTTCTTTATAGTAGTATAATATAAAGGCTACTTCTCTCTACTAGATCTTAGTAGCGAGTTATTTAAATTCGGACGTATATATAATAATAGATTTAATTTACTTAAGTTATATAATCTTTTACTCTACTAGTCTTTCTAAGTTAATATCTCTAAATATAATATATAACTTATTTTTAAAGTACTCGTTACTTAAGAAAATAGCTATAGTTTTATTACTTTAATAGATTTTATTAAGTTATAGTCTTTTATTTAGATAGGTTTTAAATTAAGTAATAGCTCTTCCTATAAACTATATTACTATAAATAATATTTTTAAGATTTTATTAGGTAGTCGTACCTTATTAAGGTTAAAATAGATTACTATATTAGTTAGAAATTCCTTAAGTTTAGATTATATTCTATTAAACTTCTCTAATTCTTTTAACTTTAATAGCTTCCTTATATATCTTTTTAATTCTTTTATTAATATTATAATTTATACTTCTAATATATCCTCTTATTTCTTAAATATATACTAGTTCTTAATAACTCTTTTAAAGTTTTCTATAGTTATACTACCTTTTAGGGAACTAAACTCTTAATAGCTTTCTACCTTAGAGGGTTTAATTTAAGTTAGCGGCTACGCCGCTCTACTTTATTAGGTTCCTTCTCCTACTATTATAATTAGCTATTTCTACCTACTAGATAGTTAAGGTATTAAACGGGGTCTAGGTCTAATAGATTATTTAGCCTCGTTTAGGTTTTATACTTAAGATAGAAGAGAAGAAGTTAGAATAAGAGGTAATAGTTTAATTACGTTAATAGGTAAGGATTAATCTAGATTCGAATTAACTATAAGAAGAGAAATACTATCTAGGAGATTTATAATTATTATATATTAATTTAGTTTTCTTAGATTTATAGGATCTATAGCTTTATATCTCTATAGATTCGCTAATCTATAGAATCTATATTTATTAAGATATATAGATTTATAGATCTATTATATAACCCTCTAGTAAAGCCGTTCGTACTAATTATCGTTTATACTATAGTTATAGTTATTATATTCGGTATCGGAACTTATAATAGGTTTAATCTCGGGTATCTTAACTAGCTATTATTCTATAGTTCGTATATAATTCGTAATAGCTATCCTAAGATAGCGCTATAAGAATATAAGAATAGAGGGTTCTTATACCTAAATAGGGCTTAATATACTAAATAAGCTAACTAACTATTAGACTAATCCTTAGGATTACCTAATCTACTAATCGAAATAGAAAATAAGTAAAATAACTAGGTTATCTAGAAAATAGGCCGTAATATATAGTAAATAAGAATAAGAATAATTTCTTCTAATCTACCTTCTTAATCGACTTAAACCTTACTATTAAGGAGGATTATAAGAAAGTATTAAAGATATAAGAAAAGACTAGTATATAAGTATTTATAATAATTAGAATACTTTATAATAATAAGCTATATTTATTTATATATAACTTAGAGTCTTTTTTTAAATATTTTTCTAGATATATATCTACTATAATAGGTCGTAGAGATAAGTAGTCTAAAAGTTTAATAAATAGAACTATACGAATATAAAGAAGTTAGCTAAGGTAAAGCTAGATATTATATCTAATAATAATATCTTTTATAAGACTATTCTAGAATACTTTATAAAGTATTACTAGCTACTAATCCCTTATATTAATAGCTTATAAAAAGTAGTATTTTCTAGAGATAGAAGGTAGAGGGTTCTAAATCCGAAGCTATATAATAAGATAAAAGAGATACTTTAGATAGTATAGAATAGATTAAATAAGATATAGGAATAAGAATATCTTTCTTATTTAAACTAAGAAGAGGAGGTAGTTATATATAATTAAAATAATTAGAAAAAATAATAAGTTTAAAAAAGAATATACTTATTCTTTCCTTATATATAATAGTTAAGAAAAGTTAGAGAATATACTTATACTTAAATCTAAGTAATAGTAGAGGGGTAATTTTATCTTTATAGTTATCCTTAATTACTATTAGAATTATTAAAACCTCTTTACTAGAGTTACTTTTTCTCTTTTATTAATATAAAAGTATCTCTTATATAATTACTTAAGTTAATAGAACTATCTATAAATTCTTAACTATTAATACTAGTACTATTACGAGTATTTTCTCTAGGGACCGCTATACTTAAGTTATCTTATTAATCTATTCTATCTATTATAGAATATTTAGATAAACTTTTAAGATTTATATTTTATATTTTAAAGATATTTATTAACTATAAAGAGTCTATAGAAGCTACGACTACTTAGTATCTCTTAGTAGATCTAGAGATAGTCTTATAGATCTTCTAGTTCTTATTATTACTTAAGAGACGAATAAATTCGTCTATAGATACTAAGACTTCTAAAATATTACTTTAGGCTTAGCTATTCTAACTAGCTCTATTCTATTAGTTTTAGGCGGTTATAAGTAATTATTTCGTCTAGCTATAATTTAAGGATTACTACGCTAGGTTTCTCCGTCTTTTAGTAGTTAGGTCTCCTACTAAGCGCGTCTACTCGTTTATTTTCTAATCCTTTAGTATATATAATCTTAATATTATAGATTACGAGGATTTATACCTATTATATCTATCTTCTAATTAAGGATTTATTTATTAAGAATTCTATTAGATTCTTATAATCTATATAGATCGTAATAGGGTATTTTAATCCCTATAGATTAGATCTCTATTCCTTTAAAGCTTTAATAATTACTAGTAATTCTTTATTATAGATATTATAGTTAAGTTTAGCTAGTAATATCTTTCGTAAGAAGTAGTATACTAGTCGAAGATTACCTGTATTATCTTTTTATAATAGTACTACTCCTATTATATAGTCTAATATATTTATTTTAATAATTAATAGTTCTTCGGGGTTATATATCTTAATTATAGGTTTCTTAGTAAATTATTCTTTAATCTTCTTAAAAGCTTATTAGTACTCTTCCTTTTATTTAAAAGATTAATTCTTTCTTATAAGTTATATAAGTAGTACCGTTATTATACTTTACTATAGTATTAGTTTTTAATAGAAGTTATAGAATTTTAAGAATAACTATAGTTCCTTAAGGTTCTATAGTATAGGCTATTCTTTAATTTTCTCGATTTATTTTAGGTCTATTTTAATTTTTTCTAGTTTAATAATAAATCTTAAAAATTCTATTTCTTATACGTAGAATTTATATTTTTATAGATAAAGGTATAATTATACCTTCTTAAGTACTTATAGGACTTTTTTTATATACTCTTTATATTCCCTTTCTATCTTAGAATAGATTAGAATATTATCGAGGTATACTATTATAAACTAGTTAAGATAGTTTTATAAAATATTATTAATCTATTTCTAGAATATTATAGGTATATTAGTAAGTTTAAAAGATATTACTTAGTATTTATATAGTCCTTTCTTAGTTCTAAAAGCTATTTTCTATTCTTTATTTTTCTTAATTCTAATTTAGTAGTACGCGTTTTAGATATCTAATTAAATAAACTATTTAGTTTTTCTTAGTTAATCTTATATCTCTAATATTAGAGGTAAAGAATATTAGTTTTTAATCGTAATATTATTAAGTATTTAATAATTAATATATAATTATAGTTTTATAGTACTCTTTTTAGATACGAAGAGAACTAGGTATTCTATAGATAAATTTAAATATTAAATATATCTTCTCGTAAGATTTTTCTTAAAATATTTTATTATAATAGTCTTCTTATCTTCTATTAACTTATAGATTAGTCTAAATCCTAGAGTCTTTCCTTTCTATAGCGAGATTATATAGTCCTAGGACTAGTACTAGAATAGACTTTTCTTAGATTCTTAGAATAATTCTTCCTATTCTCTATAGTATTTATTACGAATCAAATATATACTATAGACCGCTAGTAAATAGAGCTACTAGAAATCGAGCTAACTACCGGTTCTAATAAAGAATACGACGTAGACCTTATAATTAGAGAATAGGAAGTTATATAATAGATCTATACCTTAGTAAGAATAGATCTAAGGGGTTACGTAATAGCTTAGTAGATCTATTAAGATAGATCTACGGAGCTATAGCTTAGTAGATCTATAGGTATAGAGCTATAGATCTAAGAGAACTAAATTAATATATAATAATTACGAATCTTCTAAATAGTCTTCCTTCTCTATAGTTAATTTAAATCTAGATTAATCCTCGTATATTAACGTAATTAAACTATTACCTCTTATTCTAATTCCTTCTTTTCTATCTTAAGTATAAACCCTAAATAAGGCTAAATAATCTATTAGGCCCGGACCCCGTTTAATACCTTAACTATCTAGTAGGTAGGAATAGCTAACTACGATAGTAGGAGAAGAAACCTAATAAAGTAGAGTAGCGTAGCCGTTAACTTAAGGTAAACCCTTAGAAGTAGGAAGCTATAAGAAGTTTAGTTCTCCGAAAAGTAGTATAACTACGGAAAATTTTAAAAGAGTTATTAAGAACTAGTATATATTTAAGAAATAAGAAGATATACTAGAAGTATAAATTATAACGTTAATAAAAGAATTAAAGAGATACGTAAGAAAGCTATTAAAGTTAAGAGAACTAGAGAAATTTAATAGAATATAATCTAAACTTAAGAAATTCCTAGCTAATATAATAATCTATCTTAACCTTAATAAGGTATAACTACCTAATAAGACCTTAAAGATATTATTCGTAGTAGTATAGTTCGTAAGAAGAGCTATTACTTAGTTCGAGACTTATTTAAATAAAAGACTACGACTTAATAAAACCTATTAAAGTAACGAAACTAGAGCTATTTTCTTAAGTTATAAGTACTTTAAGAATAAGTTATATATTATATTTAGAGATATCGACTTAAAAAGACTAATAAAATAGAAGATTATACGCTTTAAATAGACTAAATCTACTACCGTATATATATCTAAGTTTAAATAACTTACTACTAAGATATAATAGAGAGAAGTAGCCCTTATATTATACTACTACGAAGGACTAAAAGATAATATTTAATACGAAATAATTCGAATAAATAGACTATAAACTATATAAGAAATAATTAAATAGGCTATTAGAATCGACGATAACCTCTACCTATAGAACTAAGAGAAGAAAGAAAAAGTCGAATTCTATAAAAAGAAAAAAGAAGAAAAGTATTACGGACTAGAGCTAATAGTCCTAGGGGCTAGTCTAGAGCCTAAAAAAGAAAAATAGAATTCTAAGAAATAAGAGTTTTATAAGAAGTAAGTATACTTTAAGTATAAAAAGTAAGGATACCTAGTAAGAGACTATAGGTTAGGTCTAAAGAAAGAAAAAACTCGATATACTTAGTAGAGTAAAAGAAATAGAGTAGCTATAATATAAGAATATAATACTATATATTAGACGACTTATATACGCGACTAGTATAAGACGTACTATAAAACTAAGTTAAATATTAGCTATTAGTTATAAAAATAGTAGGTAGCTATAACTTAGGAGTCTTAGAGAAGAGTTTCGTTCTTACTAAAAGTATAAGAAGAAGTACTTAAGGAAGGCTTATTTATAGAGTAGGAAGACTTTAATAATACCCTAGATACGCCGTTATAAATAGTTAATAATAATAATAAGTTCTTAGAACTAGAAGATAAAAATCTAGTTATAATATATAAGAATACTAGATATCTATAAATAATTCGACTATCTAAAGAAGAAATAGGACTAGTATTAGAACTTAATATAACTTATACTTAAGCCTTAAGATTTATAAAGAAAATTACGATACTTATAATAATATAAGAGATCTATAAAGAATAGTCTAAATTTTATCTAATATACTAACTATTTAAAGATTTTAAATAATAGGTTAAATAAAACTTTATTATAATAAATCTTATATCTAACTAAGAGACTTAGAAAGAAATATAGTATATTATAAGAACGATTAATAAGAAATAACTATAGTATATAGTAATTAAATAATAGATTCCTATACGAACGACCTCTATAAAATATAATAATTAGAGATATAAGGTTAATCTAGAGAACGACCCGTAATATAAAATAAGATATCTAGTATATTTTAAGATTATATAAATCTTATATATATAAAAAGAATATAGACTCTATAAGGAAGTAAAGTAAAAGAATAACTACTACCTAGTAAAAGATTATAATAAAAGGATTACCTAAGTAGTTATACTAGAGGTAGTATATAAATAATAATAATCTAAGAATTAGTAATAAAAAGGATATATACGAATTATACTAGAACTACTTTTACTATTAAATTATATCCTAGAAAGACTATAGTATAAATATCCGGAGAATAAGTATTTAAAGTACGTCTAGACTAAGATTAATATAAAATATTAGCTAAAGAAAATAAGAATTTAAGAAATTAAAGAATAGGACTATATCTACCTCTAAGGAACCTACTAAGGAAGAATAATTACTACTTTAATCGATAGTAAAGCTATACGGAACTTTATTAGTAAGAACTTTATTTAATAAAAGAAAATTCCTTAATAGAAGAAATAATATCCTAGTATTATATATACTATTAAAGGAGAGCCCTTTAATAAACCTACGATATATAAAACTAAAGGTAAACTTAGCCTATAGGAATAGGAGAAAGAAAACGAAATACTCGACGTAATTAAGATATTAGACGACTAGGATATAATCTTAGAAATACTATAGCTCTAAGAAGCTGATTCTTAGATTCGATAGATAAACTAATAAGTATTATTTCTATAATAGAATCTAGGCGTAACTTAAAAAGAAAATAATAATATTCTAGAATAATATAAGAAATAGGAAGAATTATTTTAAGAACTAAAGAAAAACTTACTCTAGTACTAACCCTAGAACTATACGATTCTACTATAGGAAGGGAAAACTTTAGAATTTAAACTAATCTATAAGTTAACTAAGAAAGAAGAAAAGATTATAATAAAATACCTTAAAGATAACCTTATAAAAAGGTATATTTAGTATTTAAATTTACCTATAGGATATCTAGTTCTCTTTATACCTAAGAAGGGTACTATAGAACTACGACTATATATCGATTACTAAATATTTAATAATATTATAATTAAAAATTAGTACCCTTTACCTCTAATATCGGAAATATAAGATTAATTAAGAAAAGCTAAATAGTTTATATAACTAGATATCCGAAATACGTACTACTAGATATAAATTAAGAAAGGCGAAGAATAGAAAATAGCTTTTAGAACTAAAAAAGAATTATACGAGTACTAAGTAATACCCTTTAAACTTACTAATACCCCTATAATATTCTAGGAACGAATTAATAATATTTTATAAAACTATCTTAACTAGTTTATAATAGTATACCTCGATAATATCTTAATCTACTTCGAAATAGAAAAAGAATATAAAGAATATATAAAGAAAGTTCTATAAGTATTTAAAGAAATATAATTATACCTCTACCCGTAGAAATATAAATTCTACGTATAAGAAATAGAGTTTCTAGAATTTATTATTAAACTAGAAGAAATTAAAGTAGACCTATAATAAATTAAGAAAGTTAAAGAATAGCTTATACCTAAGAATCTTAAGGAACTATAATTATTTTTAGAATTTTATAACTTCTATTAAAAGTTAATACTACGATAGAGTATAATAACGGTACTACTTACTTAGCTTACGAGAAAAGATTAACCCTTCGAATAGAAAAAGGAGTACTAATAAGCTTTTAAAAAGATTAAAGAATAGTTTACTAAAGAACCTATAATTAAGATATATAATTCTAAAGAACTATTAATTATTAAGATAGATATATTAGACTATATAATAGGAGTAGTACTATTATAAAAAGATAATAAAGATAACCTTAGACTAGTATACTACTTCTTATAGAAGATATTATTAGCTAAGCTTAACTATAATATCTATAATAAGGAATTATTAGTAATTATCGAAGCTCTAAAGGAATAAAGATCTAATCTATAGGAATTTAAATACTCTATTATAATTTATATAGACTATAAGAACCTAATAAAATTCTTAATAAATAAATCTTTAATCGGAAGATAAATATAATAGGTATAAACCCTTATAACTTACGATATTAAGATCGTATATACTAAGGGATTAGAAAATAAATAAGTAGATATACTTAGTAGGAGACCTAACTACTAAGGAATAGAGAAACCTAGTATAGTAATTCTTAAACTATAGTTAGATAGAATAATTACCTATAACTACCTAAAGCTAGTAGGAATACGAGAAATAATACTCGAATTAGAAGGAAATAAATAGACCTAATAGATTCGTATAGCTACTATAGAAGTAATAGATAAATAAAATAAAATTTAAGAAGTAATCTAAGAAAAGAATAGAATTATCTATATATTCTAAAAAGTCTATATACCTAAGATAATATAAAAGGAATTTATTAGATAATACTACAAAGTACTAATATATAGGTACTAAGGAGTAAAAAAAACCTTTAAATAATTAATAAGAATATATTATTTCCTATACGTAAGATAACTAGTAATATAAGTTCTCGTAGAATATATAAACTATTACTATAATAAATATACTAAATATATACCCTATAGAATACTATAATTAATAGAAAATATAAAAGAACCCTAGAAAATTATTATTATAGACTTTATTACGTAATTACTATATTTTAAAGAATTAATAATAGAAGTATCCTATAATACTATATTAGTAGTAGTAGATAAGTTTATAAAGTATATTTACTTTATCCTATATATAGATAAAGGAAATACTATAAAATAACTTACCTATATCCTACTAAGATATATATTTAGTAAATATAGAATACTAGATAAAATAATCTTAAATAGAGATATTAAGTTTATAGTAAAGTTTTAGTAAACTCTTATAACTAAACTAGAAACTAAGTATAGTATATTAATTATATACTATCTATAGATAGATAGACTAATAGAATAAATAAATTAAATAATAGAATAATATCTTAGATATTATCTAAACTACTACTAGAATAATTAGGTTATACTTTTACCTATAGTATAATTTATATATAATAGTTTATAATATAGTATAATAAAGATAATACCCTTCTTTATAAACTACGGAATTAAACTAGAAATATATAAGGAATCTAGGTAACTTTAATCTTATAGTTAGAATAGAGAAGAAATAGTAAAAATTATTCTATAAATATACTAATAACTTAAGGAAGATATAGAATTCCTTTAAAATAAAATAAGTAAATACTATAATAAGAAATAAAAGAAAGTACCCGCTTTTAAAGAGGGAGAAAAGATATAGTTATTAAGAAAAAATATTAAAAGTAAGTAACCTAATAGTAAACTAGACTATACTAAGATTAGACCTTATAAAATTAAAAAATAAGTCTTACTTATAAACTACTAACTAAGACTACCTCTATAAATAAAAATCTATTCTATATTCTATATTAGTCTACTAGAAAAGATACTATAAGATATAAAACTAGTAGTATATAAAGTAGATATATATAGAGAAAATAATAAAGAATAAAAAGTAGAAGAAATCCTAGATAACGACGTTAGAAACGAAAAAAACTACTATCTAATCTAATAGTAAGAGATAGATAAGAATAGGAAACTATAGAAATAAACCTAGAAACCTAAAGATAATCTTAATTATCTTAAGAAGCTTACGAAGTACTAAAATTATAATCTTAAAGGAAATTAGGAAATAAGATAAGTTTACCTTATAATAAGTTAAGAAAGCCGGCCTTACCCTTAGTAAGATAAGAGGTATTTAATAAATTAGAGAGAGTAATATTATCTATAACGTTACGAGCGATATCTAGAATAGTTAAAGAGGTCTTTAGATCCTCCTACTACCCTAGCTACTAAAGCTCTACCTCCTTTTTATCTAGCTTAGCTTCTAACGTCTAGAATTATACCGTCGATTTCTTACGAAGGACTACTCTCTACTTCTCTAAATAATATACTCGTATCCGAGTCTCTACTAGCTTATTAAGAAGCTTATCCTAAACTTTTTAAGCCTCCTCTAGTTATTATTAAAGTTTCTCTTCCGTATAATCGACGGATCTTACTAATAGTAATAAGTCCTAATATACGAGTTTTACTACTTAGCGTAAATAAACCTTCTAATAGTAAGATACTAGATATACGATAAGAACCTTATATATTAGTATAAATATATATTTTATAGTACCTACTATCTTTAGACGAAGTAATATATAATATTCCTAACTAAGAATAATAACTATAGGGAAATATTTCGAAGCTATAATAAAGAATCTTATCGATAAGTATAATATATTTTTAAGTTTTATATAATACTATAATAGATAATAATAACCTCTTAAGATAGGGTCTTAATACTAATATAGCCGAATACCGGACCCGAGATAACCTCTAAGCTAAAGGTTTAAAGAGGGGAGATAATATTATAAACTAAATATATACTATAAACTACTAGTAAATAGAGCTACTAGAAATCGAGCTAATTACTAGTTCTAATAAAGAATATAACGCGGACCTTATAATTAGAGAATAGAAAGTTATATAATAGATCTATACCTTAGTAAGGATAGATCTAAGGAGTTACGTAATAGCTTAGTAGATCTATTAAGATAGATCTACGGAGCTATAGCTTAGTAGATTTATAGGTATAGAGCTATAGATCTAAGGGAACCAAATTAATATATAATAATTACGAATCTCCTAGATAGTCTTTCTTCTTTATAGTTAATTCGAATCTAGATTAATCCTCGTATATTAACGTAATTAAACTATTACCCCTTATTTTAATTTCTTCTTTCCTATCTTAAGTATAAACCCTAAACGAGGCCAAACAACCTATCGGGCCCGGACCCCGTTTAATAATATTCTAGGATACTATAATCTTCTTTAGTTATATTAACCTTTTTCTATAGGAATATTACTTATTAATTTAACTACTAGATACGCGGATTAGCTTCTTATAATTATAATATCCCTAAGATTATATCTTAATCCTCTAATATTTTTATAATATTAAGTATTTCGTTTTTCTTTTTCTAGTTATATAGGTTAAGCTTACTTTTAGTTTTATATATCGTAGGTTTATTAAAGGGTTCTTCTTCGATAGTATATATAATACTAGGGTATTATTTTCTCTATTAAGAAATCTTTCTTTATTAGATAAAGTCCTTACTAATAAAGTTTTAAGTAGCTCTACTATTAATTAGGGTAGTAATTATTTTTTCTTAGTAGGTTTCTTAGATATAGATATAATCCTATTCTCTAGTTCCTTAAATTCTTATCTTCTTTAGCTAATATTTTATATTAATTTTAGTCTAGATATACTTTAGATATTTATTTTCTAGGTATTTATACTATAGTCTTTCTAGAATATAGTTTAATAGTAAAAGTAATCCTAGTATAATCCTAATATATCCCTTTTATTACTAGTTTTTAAATTACTACTATCTATATACTACTTCTAGTATAACTACTTAAGTAATTCTTTTATTATAATCTTTTACTAAGTAGTAGTTATTTTTTTACTTTACTCTCTTATAGAGTCTATATTCTTTTTATATATATAAGATCTATATAATCTTAAAATATACTAGGTATTTTATTTTATATTATAGGTTATTCTTTAGATTAATCTTATATCTCTAATTATTATATTTTATAAAGGTTATTTATATAGAAATCTATTATTTAATTACTATATATTATAGTTATTCTTTATTAACTATCTTTATAATATATTATATTTCTTTCTAAATTTCTTAGTTAGGTATAAGATTTATAATAATAAAGTTCTACTTAACCTATTATTTAAAATCTTTAAATAGTCGATATATTAGATAAGATCTAGACTATTTCTTATAAATCTCTTATACTATTATAGATATTATAGTTTTCTCTATAAACTATAAGGCTCGAGTATAAGTTATATTAAGTTCTAGTACTAGTCCTATTTCTTTTTTAGATAGTTAAATTATTTATAAATATCTAGTATTCTTATATAATATAACTAGATTTTCTTCTTCTAGTTCTAAGAACTTATTATTATTATTAATTATCTATAATAATATATTTAAAGTATTATTAAAATCTTTCTTTTTTATAGATAAGTCTTTCTTAGATACTTCTTCTTATACTTCTAATAAAAATAAAACTCTTCTTTAAGACTCTTAAGTTATAGCTACCTACTATTTCTATAACTAATAATTAGTATTTAATTTAGTTTTATAGTACGTTTTATACTAATCGCGTATATAAGTTATCTAATATATAATATTATATTCTTATATTATAGTTACTTTATCCCTTTTACCCTTCTAAGTATATTAGGATTTTTTTTTTCTTAAACTAGACTTATAATCTTTTACTAGGTATTTCTACTTTTTATATTTAAAGTATACTTACTTTTTATAGAGCTCTTATTTCTTAGGATTCTATTTTTTCTTCTTAAGTTCTAAACTAGTCTCTAGAACTATTACCTCTAGTCTATAGTACTTTTCTTCCTTCTTCTTTTTATAGAATTTAACCTTTCTCTTTTTTTTTAAGTTCTAGAAATAGAGATTATTATTAATCTTAATAGCTTATTTAATTAGTTCTCTTATAGTCTAGAGTCGTTCTATCTAAATTATTTTATAATAAATATAGTCTTTTAGTTCTTTATAGTATTATAATATAAGGACTACCTTTTCTTATTAGATTTTTATAGTAAGTTATTTAAACTTAGATATATAGATTATAGTAGATTTTATTTATCTAAGATATATAATTTTTTATTCTACTAATCTTTTTAAATTAATATTTTTAAAGATAATATATAACTTATTCTTAAAATACTTATAACTTAAGAAAATAACTTTTATTTTATTACTTTATTAAGCCTCTAGTAGTTATAGTTATTTATTTAAATATATTTTAAACTAGGTAATAGTCTTCCCTATAAACTAGGCGGCTACGAATAATACTTTATTACTCTTAATAGATAATTTTATTCGATTAAGGTCGAGATAAATTATTATATTAGTTAAAAATCCTCTTAGCTTTAATCTTATTTTATTAAATTTTTCTAGTTCTTTAAGTTTTAATAATTTACTTATATATCTCTAAAGTTAAGTAGTTAACTTTATAAGCTAAGCTTCTAATATATCTTCTTTCTTTTTAAATATATATTAATTCTTAATAACCCTTTTAAAGTTTTTTATAGTTATACTTTCTTTTAAGAAACTAAATTCCCTATAACTTCCTATCTCTAAGGGTTCGACCTAAGTTAGTAGCTACGCTATTCCGCTTTATTAGGTTCCTTCTTCTATTATTATAATTAGCTATTCCTACCTACTAGATAGTTAAGGTATTAAACGGGGTCTAGGTCTAATAGGTTATTTAACCTCGTTTAGGGTTTATACTTAAAATAGAAAAGAAGAAGTTAGAATAAAGAAATAATAGTTTAATTACGTTAATATATAAGGATTAATCTAGATTTAAATTAATTATAGACGAGAAGAAGATTATTTAAGAGATTCGTAGTTATTATATATTAATTTAGTTTTTTTAAATCTATAGAATCTATAGCTCTACGTTTCTATAGATCTACTAATCTATAAATTTATAGATTTATAGGATCTATATTTACTAAAATCTATAGATCTATAAATCTATTACGTAACTTTCTATTCTCTAATTATAAGGTTCGTATCGTATTCCTCGTTAGAACCTATAATAGGTTCTACCTCGGGTATCTTTATTAGCTATCGTTCTATAGTTCGTATATAATTCGTAATAGGTAGAGTATAAAAGAGAGGAACTACTAGAATATTAAATAGCTATATACGAAGGTATAAAAGACCGTTCGTCTAATATATAATCGAATACTATATATTATATAAAGTATAATAAGTCGACTAATCTTCTATAATAAGCTAAATACTACCTACTAAACTACGATTATCGACGTTAATAATATCCCTAAGGAAGCGAAGAGACGTATTATAACCTTACGCGAACTATAGAATATAGGGTATCCTAAAAAGAATAGAAGTTAAGATAAGGGCTTAGTTAGTAATCTAATATTATATAATAATAATCTACTTAATCTATATCTTAATAAGTAGAGTAAATAGAGTATAATTAATAATAATCTAGTTAATCTATATCTTAGTAAATAGAGTAAGTAGAATAAGATAAAGTAGGATAGATATAAGAGAGTAGAGAATCTTCTAGATTTTCTATCTTAATTCTTTATAGTTAATCTTTAGTTCTTTACCTAATACTTATAAATAAGATTAGATCTTTTCCTAAGTAGTTATTTTAGTAATAGAATTTATTAACTTAATCTTAACCTATTAGAAACTAATAGTATAATAAACGTTCTATCGGCTCTAATCTAGATTCTATATAAAGGTACGTATAACGTATAATAAGACGTTTAAAGAAGAAGCTATAAGAACTAGAGTTAGAGAATAAGAGGATAGTAGATTTAAATAGTACTAGGATATTATATCTTCTTATCTTTAATAGTAAGGTCCTTCTCTAGGCGCTTAGTATAGTATATCCGTATTAATATAAGAATATAGCTAACTAATAATATAGTCTTAACTCTAATAAATAAGGTCTTTATTCGCGATTAGAATATAAGGCTATAATAGATAATTAATAATACTAATCTAGATATCTATTTCTTCGAGTCCTTAGTAGAGTATAGAGGATCCGAATAGCTAGCGAACGCCCTAGTAATTAAGATAGTAATATAGAAGTAAGAGGGGAGAAGAGACTAATAAAGTTTTATACTAGAATTAGAAAAGTTCTTTAATTATTATATAATTAAACTATTTAATATTTACCTATAGGTCTCGGTCGAGATATCTATCTTTACCTTAGATTTTATTTTTTTCTTAAGAAACTAAAATTTTTATAAAGTATTTAATAGTAAAGTTAATTATTATAAAATTAAAAAGGAAAAGTTAAAAAGAATATAATAATAATAGTCTAATTTAAATTAGACTAGAAAAGAACTATAAAGAAAGATTAAATATTTTAAGAAACTTTCTAATCTAAAATAGTCTAATTAGATTTAATAAAGGTAGTAAGTTATTATTTAGAGTAAACTAGTATTTAGAATAATAAAGAAGAAATCTAATAAAGATAAAATTAACTTTATAGAAATTTTCTAATTTAAAATAGTCTAAAAAGATATTAATTAACTCTTTCTAGAAAAAATAATTTTAAAAGAAAAAAGATAGACTAAAGTTAAAGTATAAGGAAGAAACTAAATATAGAAATTATAGACTTAATAAAAAATTATAGTAATAAAGAATTTTTATTTTAAGAAATTTTATCTTAGAAAGTAGTCTAAGAAAAGGTTTAAAATCTAAAAAAGAGTATTAATTATAATCTACTCTTGGAGTAAGAAATCTTAGTTATACTATATTAACCTAGAATATACTTAACTATACTAGAGTATACTAAAATATACTAAAAAAATACTAACTATTTAAGTAAAGGGGTTTTTAGCCTATTTCTTCTTATATATAGCTAATTATTTCTTATTAGTACTAGATTAGTTATAAGTAGAAATAGTCTCGATTCTTTTAATATATATAGTCTTCTCTTAATTCTTCTTCTCTTTTTTATACTTCTCTTACTTAGCTTTAAATAAATAAATATCCTTTATATTATAATATTATAAAAAAGGTTAAATTATATTAGAATAGGTTAAAAAAGCTAAAACTTATCTTTTTAATAAGTATAATATCTAAATTATTAGAATCTTTCTTAACCTTCTTAATATAGTACTTTTTTTACTTAGCCTTTTATAAATCGACTTTACTTTTATAGATCGGTAAGGGTAGAAGTTATACGATTATAAGATTAGTATATTATAGAACCTATATTAGGAGTAGACTATATAGTAGGTACGAGGCGCTAGTCGCCTTAATACGCGATATTTTATTATAAAATATAGTAAACGAACTAATACTAAGGGATTAGATAATACTTAGTAGTACGTAATACCTTATAGTAAAACGTAGTAAATAAGGCTTAAACTAGATTAGATAGAGATCTTAAAGAGGACTACTAATATACCCCCCTAAGGCTTATAAGGAAGAGAATTTTACTAATATTTATTAAAGGGCGTACGATTAAGTTTTAATAAGGAAGAAACGTACTCTTTACGAGAGTATAATTTTATAGTAAAAATACTATAAAATAATATAGAAGTACTATAAAATAGTCTAATTTTAGAGTAATTATACTATAATTTATAGTATAAAGTTATTATTAATAGTAATTATATTTATTTAAGTAATAAAGTTCT
The DNA here is from genome assembly GCA_030770425.1 of Darksidea phi. NCBI lineage: Eukaryota > Fungi > Ascomycota > Dothideomycetes > Pleosporales > Lentitheciaceae > Darksidea > Darksidea phi. The sequence goes on along the minus strand of JASJFT010000202.1, from coordinate 22,365 downwards.
TATATAAAGGTAAGTAATAAGGCTTAGTTAATCCGTTAGTAAGTATATCGACCCTAGGGAGATAGATAACGTTTAAATTATTATTTTTAACCTCCTATTAGGCGTATTTATACTAAATATCGATATATTTTAACCGCTCGTAGTAACTATTACTATAAATTAGTACGATTATAGAGAGGTTATCGACGTATAGCCTTATAGGCTTAAGGTCGTCTCCTTTATAACTAAATTAAGTAAGAAGGTTATATAACTAGATAGCTTTCTTTATTATATATATTATAGCGACGAACTTAGCTTTAGTAAAAAAAGTTATAATAATATATTATTTAAGTAATTTATATAAGATAAGACTACTAGCTAGCTTAAAAGTATAGCTATATAACGATTTTCTATTACTAGTACTATCTACGTAAGCGGCGTCTAAATAGATAGCTAAGCCGTCCGTATTAAAACCGTTATATTAGATTCTAAGAATACGGTAGTCCTTAATATAATAGACGATATATAATAGTAGGTTAAGTTATTAGAGAATAGGATTACTTATAAAGCGGGCTATAAAGTATATATACTATACTATATTAGGGTAGTATATACTTATAGAGTATAGAAGATAAGTAATAAAAGACTAATATCGTTTAATAGCGTTTTAAGAGATATTTATATCTTATAGATACTCTTTAAGATACTTTAGAGGTAAAGGAACCTTTATAGAAAGCTCGTCGTTTATATAATAGTCTATAATAAGCTTATTAAAATATAAACCTATTAAAATAAAGAGTATACGTTTATTTTTATCCTTAGTAATTTTAATACCTAAGTAGAAGAATAGTAGTCTAAGGTCTTAGGTCTTATAGCGCTTAAAAATAGTATCCTTAAGAGTAGCTATATCCTTCTTAGTATAGATAGTAAGAATAAGGTTATTAATATATATAATAATAATACCTCGGGTATTTTTATTAATAAATATATATAGATTAGAGGCTAAAAACGTATATCTAAGGTCTAGAAGTAAGATTTTAAAATTAAGATACTATAATAGGGTAGATTCCTTAAGTCCGTAAATCCTATATAATAGTTAAATAGTAGTACTACTATTTATAACGCCTAAGGGGAGTTATAAAAGAATAATATACTTATCGTCTAAATAAGTATTAAAATAGATAGTAATAATATTAATTTATTTATACTCTAGGTCTTAGAGGGTAATAAGTATAAAGAAGGTATATAGAGTTATTATACGTACGATATATAAGTAGATAGATTAAAAATATTCCAACTATACCTAAAAATTATTATAGACGACGAGGCGTACTTTATATTTAAGAAGTTTACTATTAGTATTACCTTTATACTTATATACCTACTAACTAGATATTACTTTATACTAGTTTAGTTTAGTAGGTATTATAGGGCGCTAGGTATTATTTTATTTAAGAGAATTAAACTTCTTATTTATAATAAACTAAAATTAATTCCTATAAAGGTATAATTTAAATTTATAATAGTTCTTTAATTTAGGTAAAAGACTTAATAGTAGTATATCTATAGGTATCTTTATAATAGTAGAGATAAAAACTTACTTAAATATAGGAGACGTAAAGTAAAGACGACGATACTTATTTCTAAGACTATATACTAGTACGTAATTTAGTCTATCTTTATATAGGTTTAGGGGGCCGTCGAAAACTTATCCTAATAATATATTAGGTATAATAATATTCTTATCTTAGTCCTTCTTTTATATAGTAGTATTAGTAAGGTTACCCCCTAGATTAGGTTATAATCCTACTACTTCTTAAAGTTATTTCTACTAATTATTATTTATAGATTTAATAGTATTAGTAACTATATTAGGAGGCGAAGTCTTAGTAACTAAAGGTAATTAGGTAGAAAGAGAGAGCTTATTAGGGTTAGATATAGTAATTTTAATATTATAATTATAAAAATCCTAGTAGACTATAATTAAATAAATAATATCTTCTATCTTAAGAATATATATACGAGATATATATTCTTAGTAATTATATTAACTAGGTAGTCCTTCTAGTTATAAGGTACTAGTTTCTTACTATATACGCGCTTTACCTTAGGTATATAAATATAACTAATATAACTAAAGGTATAAATAAGAACGAGATTTAGTACTAGGTTAGAAATATTATTTTCCGATTAATATATCTTATAAGGTATTTTCTTAATAGGAATACTAAAGGTTAATAGGAAGTTCTAATTCTATACTTAATATTATATTATATATAGCTATAAATCCTAAGGGATACTAGTAATAATATATATTATATATATACTTATAGAAGTAATACTATTAGTATATTCTATAATACCGTTTCTTAAGATATTATACGACGGAGAATACTTAAATTTAATACCCTTACTTTTAGTATATTATTTAAGTCGATTACTCGTAAATTCCCTAGTATTATTAAGATAGATTATATTAACGTAGAGACTAGTTTCTATCTTTTAGATATCGTACTACTTAATTAGTTCTTTAATAAGTAAGGCCCTAGAATCTAAGTAAGATATCTAGCGGCGTTAGGAAAAACTATTAATAATAAATATCTAATAACGCTCTTTATTACGTTCTTTAGGTATAATAGGTTCTATAATATTAATATAAATCTTATCTAAAATATAGAAAGGGCGTTCTTATAGTATATAAGAGAAGATTTATAATAATTTTACTATACTATAAGACTTATAGTCGAACGGCTTTATATTAGAAATCTCTATACTATTAATCCTTTTAGCTAAGTACTTTAGTATTACTAGGTCTAAATAATCTAATATTATATACTACTTATATAAAGGGCGTACTATATAAGAGGTAGTATAAGAGAAATAGTTACTATAAAGAATAGTATATATAATAGTATATACGGCCTTCTCTTCGTTATAGATAACTAGAAAATTAGAGATTCTATCTATCTTAGATAAATAGGTAAACTTAGAACCGTTAGACTTTATAAGTATATTAGTACTATTATTATAGAAGTAGTCCTTCTATTTAAAGAGAGCTTATAAGATAACGTTTATTATAAAACCTTCTTCGAAGATTATATTATTTAAGATAATAGTCTAAGCTATACCGTTACTCTTAATAATATTAAATTATATAGTATCTAGTCTTTAGGCTTATAACGTATTATTAACGTCTTTAATTATAGATATAGATTTATTTAACTAGGTAATAAACTTAGATTTATTATTATAAATATTTTAATTAATAATAGTATTATAGTAATAATGGTATTTATATATTACGTTATAAGCGGTATACTAAAGTATTAATAGGGAGACGTTTATATAAAAGGAGGTAGTACTATATAAAGTATCTAGTACTTTAGGAGGAGGTTACTCTTATAGTAATAATAGATAACTAATTATTACGTAGACGTTCGTTATATCTATTACTATTTTTATAATATTAGCTTTTATCTTCTTAATCTTTCTTTTCTTCTTTATTTCTACTTTCTTCTCGGGGTATAGCTTAAAGTAATAATTAGGTCCTCTATAGTAGGGCTTTTTATAATAAAAATATAAATTATACTTCTAACTTTTTAATATACTAGTTAATTTAATAGTATTTATTTTATTAGTCGTATTTATACTATTAGCTATAGTATTAGTAGGGGTACGCTTTATACGACGCTTATTAATATATTTCTCTTTCTCTTTCTTAGCCCTAATAGCGAAAGTCTTAATAGGGTCTATAGGCTATAATTTACTATACTCTATTAGAGCTTATTTAAATCTATTAACTATCTATTTCCTACTATAGTAAAGATTATTATATTAGTCCTCTACCTAAGTTAGTACTATATAATCTAGCTTAGTTAAGTATATAATATTAAAGAGGAGGTTATTCGAATCTTCATTATATATAAGAGTACTATTAAGGTATAGAACGTTATAGAGTATAATAGTAATACCTACTATACTAAGGTCTGTAGCTATATTTTAAAAAGTACTAGTTTATTTATAGACTAATAAGTAGTAGTTAGATAAAATTCTCTAGAGGGCCTTAATAGTCTTATAGATATTATCTAAACTTATACCTTTATTATTAGAGCTAAGTATACTATATATCTTATACGTAATACCTTTCGTATATAAAGATACGTAATAGTTAGTATATATATCCTTAAAAATAATACTTTATAACTTAGTATTCTTTAAATCCTAGTTACGGACTACCTTCTCTAACTTAAATTATTATTTAGTAACTATTTTATTCTAGGGTCTAATATATTTATTATATTATTTAGTACTCTCGTAGGTCTATTATATCTATTCCTTATATTAAGTCTTTAATACGTTGAAGTAAGTTATAATTTACTTATACGTAGGAGTTAGAAAGCTAGAAACTATAGTTAGTATTATAAACGGTATAGGGATAATAGGTTTATTAAGTTTAATTTTAATAAAGTCGTCTAGGTTATAAGTAGGCCGGATAAGTAAGCTATTAAGGATATCCTTCGTTTAACGCTCTATAGCATAGTTATTAAGTTATTTATCCTAGTCCTTCTAGTTCTTACTATATATATAGAGGGTAATACCTAGAGTATATATAGCCTAGTTAACTAAGATAGCTTAACTAGAGTTTATTATAAATATACTATACTCTATAGTATAGAATTATAGTAAATTAATATAAATAGCGAGGGTACTATATCTAAGAGTATAGAATCTTAAGTAGTAATAGTACTAAGACGGTCGTATATAATTTAATAGATAGTACTAAAAGCTAATCTATCTCCTTATAACGGATCTAATAGTTTAGTATAGAGCTTAATAGTACGCGGATTCGTAAAAAGGCTTATAACCTATAGATTGGTAAGGGTAGAAGTTATATAATTACGAGATTAGTATATTATAGAACCTATATTAGAAGTAGACTATATAGTAGGTATAAGGCGCTAGTCGCCTTAGTATACGATATTTTATTATAAAATATAGTAAACGAACTAATACTAAGGGATTAGGTAACGCTTAGCGGTACGTAATACCTTATAGTAAAACGTAGTAAATAAGGCTTAAACTAGATTAGATAGGGATTCTAAAGGGGACTACTAATAACTTTAAATCCTCTTAGTTAGTATAATTTTAATTTTACTAATCTTATTTATTTTATTAGAATAGATATAATAGTAGTCTATATAGGGTATAAAGCCTTTATTATAAACTATTAGAAGCTAAAATAAGCTAGAATAAGCTAGAATAGATTTATAGGATTAACTTATCTCTTAAAAAACTCTAAAGTATTACTAGTAATTTTAATTATCTCTATATTAATCTAAATATATACTTTAATACTATCTATAATCTATTAGGTATTAATAATATTAAGAATAATCTTATAGTCTATATTAAAGCTAATTAGAAACTATAAGACTTAGTTAATACTAAATTAAACTATACTAGTCTAGAAGATATACCTTAAAGTAATATTTATCTAAATAAAGATAATAGGAGTATTTTATATACTTAATAACCTCTTCCTTAAAGTTATAGTATAGTATAGGATTCTATAGTATAATAGAACTAATTAACTAAGATATAATTCTCTTAGATTAGTATATCTATATATTAAAAGTATAAGTTTATTATAGACTCTTCCTTTATATAAAAAGCTAGATACTAGTTCTTAAGACTAACTATAATTAGAAGTTACTAATAAATCGAATATTTAGTTTAAATAGTATAGTTAGAGCTATAATATACTAGAATAGACTCGAGTATATTTATAAACTTTAAAGAAAAATAAAAAAAAAAGTATATAATTATATAAAAGTTTAGATTTATTTAAACTAGAAAAACTTATTATATAAATAATATATTACTATTTTCTAATTATATAATTACGTAGTAGTACCTACCTAGAGAGATAAATAATAAAGATAAAAAGTAAAAGATTTCTATACTATAATTTAGATACTATTTAGAGGGTAGTAAATTTAAAATTACTTATATTTATATATATAGACCCCGATTTCTTACTATTAAAATAGAATAGCGCTTTCTACCCTATTCTAGTTAAAATTAGCTTTTCTATTACTTTAAGAACGTTACTAGTCCTAAAAAAGAAATAATATAAGAATCTTTAAATACTATATACTAAAGATAGGTATTACTAGTCTCTTAGTAGATAGATTAGACTCGTCTATATTCTTCTAGTTTAGAATAAACCTAATAGGTTTTATATATCTTAGTTAAGCCCCCTCTATATAGTTTAGAATTATTATAGATTATCCTTAATAGTAATTTATCTCTTTAATATAATAGAATCTATTTTATCTTCTATAAGTTCTTTATTATATTTAGTATTAAAATTACCTAATCTTTCGTAAACGAGAATTAGAATATAGAGCGAGTTAATTATAAATTAAAGGAAATTAATTTAAATATAAGTCTAATATTTAAAGTTAAATAATAAATATATAAGCTACGAGGTAAGTATCTTATAATAAAAGCTTTAGATTACTAGCTATTAACTATTATATAGCGCTAAATACCTATTCTATAGCCTATAGCCCTAGTTAGCTAATACCTAGACTAATACCTAAGGAATAAAATATAATCTATATAGACTAATAGCTAAACTAGTCTATATCTTATAGCCTTAAATACCTAAACCTACTTATTTATTACTTCCTTCTAGTATATATTAACCGGCTTAAACTACTATCTTAGAGTAGATACGATTTAAAAAGTAGAATAAATATTCTTCTATATAATAGTTATACGCTTAGTATAAATAGCTATAAGGTTCGTAGCTATAGAAAAGTTAGTCTAATACTAGAACTAATACTATATTATAACTATACCTTTTAAAATAGTAATAAGATAGACTTTAGTAGTAGTATAAAGAATATTAAAAATCCTAGTCTAAAATTATAGATTATTATTACCTTTTATATCTCTAGTAATCTCGCGTATAAGATAACTAAGCGCCGTATAAAGAATAATAAAACTAGTAATCTTTTAAAAGTACTAAATCTTTTAAAAAAACCCTTATTATATATTTAATTAGTATTAATAGATAAGAAGTAAAAGTAATTAATACTTACTACTACGCGGTCGACTCTAACGGGACTTATTATTAATATTATAAAAAATAGAAGCTCTAATATAATTAAAAGCGTAGTTATACTTTTTATACTTAGGCTAAATATCTTTATTAAACTACTTATTACTAGTAGGGGCTTTACTAACTTTCTTAATACTCTTATATAACTTCTTAAGTAGTTTATTATACGATTACTTACTACTTACCCCTATTAAAGTTAGTAAAGAACTAATACTAAGACTAATATCTTACTTATAGAAATAGTTAGTATTTTATATAACTACTTACTACTCGCCCCTATTAAAGTTAGTAAAGGACTAATACTAAGACTAATATCTTACTTATAAAGATAATAGATTATTATATTATATTTATTCTAGTAATCTCGAAGGTATTATTAGATTCGTAATTACTCTTAGATATATTAAGAAGATTAGACTCTTAGATAAGATCTAGGAAGATACTATTCTATTCTTTACTTTTAATTTATTCTATTAAAGTTAGTAAAGAACTAATACTAAGACTAATATCTTATCTAAAGTATATTTAACTATTATTAAAGATCTTATACGAGATAATTATCCGCTATTATTAGAATAAGTATCGTCCTCTTCTTAATTATTAGTTCTCTCTACTAAAGTTAGTAAAGAACTAATACTAAGACTAATATCTTATTTAAAGTATATATAGTATTTATAGAGGTATTAATAGAAGTAGATTATTAGTTATTTAGATTAGTATATCGTATCTATTACTATAATAAACGAGTTATATCGTCCTCTTCTTAGTTATTAGTTCTCCCTATTAAAGTTAGTAAAGGACTAATACTAAGATTAATACCTTACTCGAAGTCTATTTAATAATTATTAAAGCGCTAGCGCTAGAAGATTATCTACTATTATTAGAATAAATATTATCTTCTTCTTCCTAAATAGTCCTCCCTACTAAAGTTAGTAAAGGACTAATACTAAGACTAATACCTTATTTATAATTTACTAAGGTAGAATACTAGAAAATTATTTATTACTTTTATAAGTATTAAGGCCCTAACTAGTATAAGCGGACTATACTAGATTAGTAGAATTAGATTATTTACTTAGCTTAGTAGGACTAGATTATTTACTAAGTAAGATAGAAATTAGAATATTATTATTAATAACCCTCGCGTTATATATTACTACTAAAATTAGTAGAGGACTAATACTAAGACTAATACTTACCTATACGTTTAGTAAGAGTAGCTAGTAGTAAAATAGGTAGATTAATAATATCTAGTCTAGTAGGTAGAAGTAGGTTAATAACGTCTACTTTAGTAGGTAGTAGTAGATTAGGGGGGTCTATACCGTAGTTCTAGCTATTAGTAAAGAAATTATTTATATATAGTTAAAGCTTAAATAATTTAAGACTTATTAATATTATTCTCGTTATAAAAAGTTAGTAGAGGACTAATACTAAGATTAATATCTTATTCTTAGTAGTCTTAGAGAGTAGATTACCTATAACTATAATAATAAGTTCTTAATAATCTAGTAGAAAAGTAATAAAAGATTTATAGAAGTAGGGGCTAGGTAGATATATATATAAAGTAAAATAGTATAATATTATATAACTAGTAGTAAACTAGTAGTAAAAGTTAAAAGTAAAGTAAAAGAACTAAAGTTCTTAAAAGTAAAGTTAAAATTCTACTAGCTAGTATTTTAATTCGTAGAAGAAGACTATAGTATTAATTATAATATTAAACTCTTATATAAAATCTTATTTTAATTATAATTTAGTAAAAGATTCTAATATAATAGTACTATAGATAGAGATATAATAACTATTAAAAATTATAAAAACTTACTAGTAATATTTACTACTTACTATAATTATATAACTAATTATTAGCTAGTAGTAGAAGTAAAAGAACTAAAGCTCTTAAAAGTAAAGTTAAAATCCTACTAGCTAGTATTTTAAATTATAGAAGGAGGCCGTAGTATTAGTTATAGTATTAGGTTCTTAGATAAAATCTTATTTTAATTATAATTTAGTAAAAAATTTAAATATAATAGTACTATAGATAGAGATATAGTAGCTATTAAAAATTATAAAAACTTATTAGTAGTATTTACTACTTACTATAATTACTAAGTAGTCTTATTATATACTTTACTACTAACTAATATAAATATAGCTATAAATAAATAATTCTAAATTTTTATTTCTAAACTTTAATAATAATATATATTATTATTATATCTAATATTAGCCTTTTATAACCGTATATTATTAGCTACTAGATTAATATTAAGACTAATACCTTTTATTATAGTCGATTAAAAGAAGTATAAGATTAATACTAAATACTTTTTAAATAAGAATACTAAGAAGAATCTATAAACGTATAATAAAGTTATAAATAAATAATTTTAGTTAATTAAAGATAAGAATATAACTAATAAGTATTATATAACTATATAGAAGAAATTCTAACTATTAATCGCCTATATTATTAATAGAATATTAAGTCTATTTAAGAAAAAGAAAATTAAAAGCTAACTACGTCTATAGTCTAAGAATATCGTTATTATATAGTAATAAGTAAGATATTAGCTTTAGTATTAATCTATACTAACTATTTATAAATTTAGCTTAGGATTATATTTTATATAGTAAGTTATAGCCTATATCTAGTCTAAAGATATTAATATATAGATATAAAAAGCCTATTATAGCTACTAAGATATTATATTTTAGCTTAATAATAAGTATATACCGCCTATATTTATTTATAGTATAGCGAAAGAGCTATATATTTATAAAGATAATAAAGTCCTTTTAAACTTATCCTCTATATTAGTTAATAAAGATAATAGTAATTAAAACTATATCTTTAGTAATTTAGACGATAATTTACCTAAAGAGATAATTAAGTATTTCTACTAATTTAATTAGAATATATTAACTATTTTATAATTTAGCTACTAGTAGTTCCTATAAGAATTTTAGTAATTAGCTATTATTAAAGTATATTAGAAAATTATTACTCTTAAGACTAGAATCTTTATAATATATATTCTATATATATTATCTAGGGCTTTTAGTATAAGTTTATTTACTTAATAGACTAATATCTATATTAATATCTAATAGATATACGTAAATAGTATCTAGTTTAGAATTAGTTAACTTCTTCTTATTATAAGTTCTATATATTATATTAAATAGACTAATACTAATACTAATACCTTATAGGTATATAAAAATATATTATAATTTTCTTTTTATAATATAACTAGTAATTCTATATTAAAGGATATAAGTTTTTTTAGGGTATACTACTAGTATAGTAATATTAATAGTAACTATAGTACGAAGTCTACTTTAAAGTATAATTTTCTTACTACGTAATATAGTTTTATTTTTAAAAATAGATTATAGCTCTACTAGTAGTATACTTATAACTATTACGAGTAAATAAGATATTAGTCTTAATATTAGTCTAGTCTTACTAATAACTATAGTTATTAGCTATTTATTACGAACTAAATATATACTATAGACCGCTAATAAATAGAACTACTAGAGATCGAGCTAATTACCGGCTCTAATAAAGAATATAACGTAGACCTTATAACTAGAGAATAAGTAGTTACGTAATAAATCTATATCTTAGTAAGGATAGATCTAGAGGTTACGTAATAGCTTAGTAGATCTATTAGAATAGATCTAGGGGTTACGTAATAGCTTAGTAGATCTATTAGGATAGAGCTATAGAGCTATAGCTTAGTAAATCTATAGATATAGAGCTATAGATCTAAGAAAACTAAATTAATATATAATAACTACGAATCTCTTAGATAGTTTTCCTTCTATATAGTTAATTCGAATCTAGATTAATCTCGCCTATTAATATAATTAAACTATTACTTATTTATTTTAACTCCTTCTTTCCTATCTTAAGTATAACCCCTAAATAAGATTAAATAACCTATTAGGTCTAGACCCCGTTTAATACCTTAACTATCCGGTAGGTAGGAATAGCTAAACTACGATAGTAGGAGAAGGAACCTAATAAAGTAAAATAACGTAGCCGCTAACTTAGACCGAACCCTTAGAGGTAGAAAGCTACTAGGAATTTAGTTCCCTAAAAAGTAGTATAACTATAGAAAACTTTAAAAGAGTTATTAAGAATTAGTATATATTTAAGAAGAGGGAGAATATATTAAAAGTCTAGCTTATAGAGTTAACTATCTAACTTTAGAGGTATATAAGTAAACTATTAAAGCTTAGAGAACTAGAAAAGTTTAATAGAATAAGATTAAAGCTTAGGGGATTTTTAGCTAATATAGCGATCTACCTTAACCTTAATAGAATAAAGCTATCTACTAAGAGTAATAAAGTATTATTTATAGTAGTCTAGTTTATAGGAAAAGCTATTACTTAGTTTAAAACGTATTTAAATAAATAACTACGACTACCTAAAGCTTAATAAAGTAATAAAATAAAGACTATTTTCTTAAGTTATAAGTACTTTAAAAATAAGCTATATATTACCTTTAAAGATATTAATTTAGAAAGATTAATAAAGTAAAAGATTATATACTTTAGATAGACGAAATCTACTATAACCTATATATCTAAGTTTAAATAACTCGCTATAAAGATTTAATAAAAAGAGATAGCCCTTATATTATAATACTACGAAGGACTAAAAGACTATATCTATTACGAAATAATTTAAATAGAACGACCCTAGACTATAAAAGGACTAATTAAATAAGCTATTAAGATTAACGATAACCTCTATCTCTAGAACCTAAAAAGAAGAGAAAAGGTTAAATTCTATAAAAAGAAAAAGGAAAAAAAGTACTATAGACTAGAGGTAATAGTCCTAGAAGCTAGTTTAGAATCTAAAAAAGGGAAATAGAACTTTAAGAAATAAAAACTTTATAAAAAATAAGTATACTTTAAATATAAAAAATAAGAATACCTAGTAAAAGACTATAAATTAGGTTTAAGAAAAGAAAAACCCTAATATACCTAATAGGATAAAAAGGATAGAGTAGCTATAATATAGAAATATAATATTATATATTAAATAACTTATATACGCGACTAGTATAAGACGTACTATAAAGTTAAGTTAAATACTAGTTATTAGCTATAGAAATAGTAGATAGCTATAACTCGGAAGTCTTAGAGAAGAGTTTCGTTCTTACTAGAAGTATAAGAAGAAGCGTCTAAAAAAGACTTATCTATAGAGTAAGAAGACTTTAATAATACTATAGATACGCCGTTATAAATAGTTAATAATAGTAATAAGTTCTTAAAACTAGAAGAAGAAAATCTAGTTATAATATATAAGAATACTAGATACCTATAGATAATTTAACTATTAAGAGAAAAAATAGAACTAATACTAGAACTTAATATAACTTATACTCGAATCTTATAATTTATAGAGAAAACTATAATATCTATAATAATATAGAAGATTTATAAGAAATAGTCTAAATCTTATCTAATATATCGACCCTTTAAAGACTTTAAATAATAGATTAAATAAAACTTCCTCGTTATAGATCTTATATCTAATTAAAAAACTTAGAAAGAAATATAGTATATTATAAAAGTAGTTAATAAAGAATAACTATAGTATATAGTAATTAAACGATAGATTCCTATAAGAATAATCTCTATAAAATATAATAATTAGAGATATAAAGTTAACCTAGAAGATAATCTATAATATAAAATAAAATATCTAGTATACTTTAAGATTATATAGATCTTATATATATAGAGAGAGTATAAACTCTATAAAAGAGTAAAGTAAAAAAATAACTACTACCTAATAAAGGATTATAATAAAAGGATTACCTAAGTAGTTATACTAAAAGTAGTATATAGATAGTAACGATTTAAGGATTAGTAATAAAAGGGATATATTAAAATTATACTAGGACTACTTCTATTATTAAATTATATTCTAGGAAGACTATAGTATAAATACCTAAAAAATAAATATCTAAAGTATATCTAGACTAAGATTAATACGAAATATTAGTCTAAGAAGATAAGAATTTAAGAGATAAAAAGATAGGACTATATCTACCTCTAAGAAACCTATTAAGGAAGAAAGATTACTACCCTAATTAATAGTAGAGCTACTTAAAACTTTATTAGTAAAGACTTTATTTAAAAAAAGAAGATTTCTTAATAAAAGAAATAATATCCTAGTATTATATATACTATTAAAGGAGAACCTTTTAATAAATCTATAATATACGAAACTAAAGGTAAACTTAGCCTATAAGAATAGGAAAAAGAAAATAAAATACTTAATATAATTAAAATATTAGATAACTAAAATATAATCCTAGAAATACTATAGCTCTAAGAAGCCAATTCTTAAATTTAATAGATAAACTAATAGGTATTATTCCTATAATAGAATCTAGACGTAACTTAAGAAGAGAGTAATAATATTCTAGAATAATATAAAAAATAGAAGGAACTATTTATAGAACTAGAGAAAAGTCTACCCTAGTACTAGTCTTAGGACTATGTAATCCTACTATAAGAAGGAAAAACTCTAGAATTTAGACTAATCTATAAATTAACTAAAGAAGAAGAAAAAATTATAATAAAGTATTTTAAAGATAACCTTATAAAGAGATATATTTAATACTTAAATTTACTTATAGGATATCTAGTTCTCTTCGTACCTAAGAAGGGTACTACTAAACTATAACTATATATTAATTACTAAACGTTTAATAATATTATAATTAAGAACTAATATCTCTTACCTTTAATATCGGAAATATAAGACTAATTAAGAAAAGCTAAATAGTTTATACGACTAGATATTTAGAATATATACTACTAGATCTAAATTAAGAAAGATAAAAAATAGAAAATAGCTTTTAAAACTAAGAAAGGACTATATAAGTACTAAATAATACCCTTTAGACTTACTAACGTACCTATAATATTTTAAAAATAGATTAATAGTATTTTATAAAATTATCTTAATTAGTTTATAATAGTATATCTTAATAATATCCTAATCTACTCCGAAATAGAAGAAGAATATAAAGAATATATAAAGAAGATTTTATAGATACTTAAGGAAGTATAATTATATTTTTATTTATAAAAATATAAATTCTATATATAAGAAATAGAGTTTCTAAGATTTATTATTAGATCTAGAGAAATTAAAGTAGACCTATAACAAATTAAAAAGGTTAAAGAGTAGTCTATATCTAAGAATCTTAAGAAACTATAATTATTTCTAGAATTCTATAACTTCTATTAAAAATTAATACTATAATAGAGTATAATAACGGTACCCCTTATATAACTTACTAGAAAGGACTAGCCTTTTAAATAAAAAGAGGAATACTAATAAGCTTTTAAAAAAATTAAAGAATAGTTTACTAAGGAATCTATAATTAAGATATATAATCTAGAAGAACTATCGATTATTAAGATAGATATATTAGACTACGCGATAGGAGTAATACTACTATAGAAAGATAATAAAGATAACCTTAGACTAGTATACTACTTCTTATAAAAAATATTATTAGTTAAGTTTAACTATAATATCTATAATAAGGAGTTACTAGTAATTATTAAAGCTTTAAAGGAATAAAGATCTAATTTATAAGGATCTAAATACTTTATTATAATCTATATAGATTATAAGAATCTAATAGAATTCTTAATAAATAAACCCCTAATTAGAAGATAGATATAATAGGTATAAATTCTTATAATCTATAATATTAGGATCGTATATACTAAAGGATTAGAAAATAAATAAATAGATATACTTAATAGGAGACCTAACTACTAAGGAATAGAGAAACCTAGTATAGTAATCCTTAAATTATAATTAAATAGAATAATTACTTATAATCGCCCTAAGCTAGTAGGAATACGAGAAATAATACTCGAACTAAAAGAAAATAAATAAACCTAATAGATCTATATAGCTACTATAGAAGTAATAAATAAATAAAATAAAATCTAAGAAGTAATTTAAGAAAAGGATAGAATTATTTATATATTCTAAAAAGCCTATATACCTAAGATAATATAAAAGGAATTTATTAAATAATACTATAAAGTACTAGTATATAGATACTAAGGAGTAGAAAAAACTCTTAAATAATTAATAAGAATATACTATTTTCTATATATAAGATAATTAGTTACTTAAGTACTTTTAGAATATATAGACTATTACTATAATAAGTATACTAGATATATACCCTATAGAATACTATAATTAACGAAAAATATAGAGGGACTATAGAAAATTATTACTATAAACTTTATTACGAAATTACTATATTCTAAGAAACTAATAATAAGAGTATTCTATAATACTATACTAGTAGTAGTAAATAAGTTTATAAAATATACTTACTTTATTCCGTATATAGATAAAGGAAATATAGTAGAGTAACTTACCTATACTCTACTAAGATATATATTTAGTAAATATAGAATACTAAATAAGATTATCTTAAATAGAGATATTAAGTTTATAGTAAAATTTTAGTAAACCCTTATAACTAAACTAGAAACTAAGTATAGTATATTAACCGCGTACTATCTATAGATAGACGGACTAATAAAATAAATAAATTAAATAGTAAAATAATACCTTAGATATTATTTAAACTATCGTTAAAATAATTAGGTTATACTTTTATCTATAGTATAATTTATATATAATAGTTTATAATATAATATAACGAAGATAATACCCTTCTTTACGAACTATAGAATTAAACTAGAAATATATAAAGAATCTAGATAACTCTAGTCTTATAACTAGAATAAAGAAAAAATAATAAAAATTATTCTATAAATATACTAATAGCTTAAAGAGGATATAGAATTTCTTTAAAATAGAATAAGTAAATACTATAATAGAAAGTAAAAAGAAGTACCTACTTTTAAAGAGAGAGAAAAGGTATAGTTATTATAAAAAAATATTAAAAGTAAGTAATCTAATAGTAAACTAGACTATACTAAGATTAGGTCCTATAAGATTAAGAAATAAGTCTTACCTATAAACTACCGACTAAGACTACCTCTATAAATAAAAATCTATTCTATATTCTATATTAGCTTACTAGAAAAAGTATTATAAAATACTAAACTAGTAGTATACGAAGTAGATATATATAGAGAAGATAATAAAGAATAGAAAGTAGAGGAGATCCTAGATAAAGATATTAAAAATAGAAAAAATTACTACTTAATCTAATAGTAAGGAATAGATAAGAATAGAAGATTATAGGAATAAATCTAGAAATTTAAAGATAATCTTAATTATCCTAAGAAGCTTACGGAGTACTAAAACTATAATCCTAAAGAAAATCTAGAGATAAGGTAAGTTTACTTTATAATAAGTTAAGAAAATTACTATTACCTATAACGTAGTAAGAGGTATTTAATAAGTTAAGAGAAATAATATTATTTATAATATTATAAACGATATCTAAAGTAATTAAAGAGGTCTCTAGATCCTCCTACTATTCTAGCTACTAAAGTTCTACTTCCTCTTTATTTAGCTTAGCTTCTAGTATCTAGAATTATACTATTAACTTTTTACGAAGAACTACCTTCTATTTTTCTAAGTAGTATACTCGTATCCGAGCCTCTATTAACTTATTAAGAAGCTTATCTTAAGCTTTCTAAGCCTCTACTAGCTACTATTAAAGTCTCTCTTCTATACGGTTAATAGATTTTACTAATAATAATAAGCCCTAATATATAAATTTTACTACTTAGTATAAATAAACCTTCTAATAATAAGATACTAGATATATAATAGGAACCTCGTATATTAGTACGGATATATATCTTATAATATCTACTATCTTTAAAAGAGGTAATATATAATATTCCTAACTACGAATAATAACTATAAAGAAATATCTTAGAATTATAGTAAAGAACTTTATTAGTAAGTATAATATATTCTTAAGTTTTATACGATACTATAACGGATAATAATAGCCTCTTAAGAAGGGGCCCCGACGCTAATATAGCTAAATACTAAATCCGGAATAATCTCTAAGCTAAAGATTTAAAGAGAGGAGATAGTATTACGAACTAAATATATACTATAAACTACTAGTAAATAGAACTACTAGAGATCGAGCTAATTACTAGCTCTAATAAAGAATACGACGTAGATCTTATAACTAAAGAATAAGTAGTTATATAATAGATCTATATCTTAGTAAGGATAAATCTAGGGGTTACGTAATAACTTAGTAGATCTATTAGAATAGATCTAGGGGTTATATAATAGCTTAGTAGATCTATTAGGATAGAGCTATAGAGCTATAGCTTAGTAGATCTATAGGTATAGAGCTATAGATCTAAGGAAACTAAATTAATATATAATAACTACGAATCTCTTAGATAGTTTTCCTTCTATATAGTTAATTCGAATCTAGATTAATCTCGCCTATTAACGTAATTAAACTATTACTTACTTATTCTAACTCCTTCTTTCCTATCTTAAGTATAACCCCTAAACGAGGCTAAATAACCTATTAGGCCCGGACCCCGTTTAATACTATTAAAGAGATTATAAGACCCTAGGACTAAGTATAATTAACTAGGAGTTATAATAGCTAAGATAGCCTTCTAATTAACTAATAGTAGAATCGGTATATTAAAGCTATCCTAAGATAGCGCTATAAGGATATAAGAATAGAGGGTTCTTATACCCGAATAGGGCTTAGCGCGCTAAATAAACTAACTAACTATTAGACTAATCCTCGGGATTACCTAATCTACTAACCGAAATAGGAAATAAGTAAAATAACTAGGTTGCCTAGGAAACGGGCCGTAATAGAGATAGCTACTTATTATAACTATAAGAAGGGAATAACTATTAATAAGAAGACTAGCCTTCTACTTCTACTATTCTAGGTACTATTTTTATATATAAAGTATACTATTTTAGCTCTTATTTTTCTATATTAAGGTTATAGGAAGTTTTTAAACTATAAAATTAAGCTAGTAAGAGATAAAGAGGTACTTAAACTACTAGGACTCTTTAAAGGTACTTTTACTTCTATATTTTTAAAGTCCTATATAAGGGATTATAAGTTATTAATAGCTAAGTCGATTCTCTCTATAATTTATAATATTACTAATTATATCTTATAAGATATAATACTATAGATTATACTTCTAGATAAAGAGAAATAGGACGTATAAGTAGATAAAGATAGTAATATTCGAATAGTAGAAATCTAGATAGAGTATAATCTAGTATTAGTCTAGATATTAGACTATAAGTAATTATTAAAGTATAGTAATATTATATTCGAAGGTATATAAATATAGTATTAGTATAGATATTAGTCTAGTTAATAATAAAGTTTATATTTATAGACTAAAATAGAATATCCTTAATATAAATATACTACTAACTTCTTTTAATTTTATCTACCTTTCTATACGTATATATCTTACTTTTTAACTACTTTAAATATTAAAAAGAAAAACTATTCTTTAATATTATATCCTTTAATATCTTTACTCGTAAAAGTATAATATATATTAATCTAGAAGTATAATCCTAATCTTTACTAATATAGATTACTACCTTTTCTAAACTTAGACCTTAAGACTTATAAATTATAATAGTCTAAGTAAATATTAGAGAAAATTAAATTTAAGTATAAATTACCTAGTCTAGTATAAACTCTCTACTAATAGTAAAGACTAGTACTATAATCTAGTTATTATCTATTAAATAAAGCCTAGGACCTATATACCTATTAAATATAACTAGAATTATAAGAGGTATTATATTCTTATAATTATTAATATTTATACTCTAAATAATATTAATAATAGTTCTAGTAGTATTATTTACTAAGCCTCTCTTTATCTAGATATTTTTAAGAAGTATTATCTACCTACTAATATAAAGGAAAAGCTTACTAGAAAGATTACTACTATCTTTTAAGAATATTATAACTACCTATAGATTCTCGTAAAATATTCTTATTATAACTACTAATTAGTCCGAATCCTATATATAATAATAATTAATCTAGCTAATCTTATATCTCTTAGTATAGATTTATATAGTACTACTAAAGGAATTTTATTTAATTAGAGAAAGTACTATATAATATTAAGTTATAAGTAGTATCTAGTTAGTTTATTTTAACTCTTTAATATAAATATATATAAGAGCTTCTTAAAAAGCTATCTATATATTATCTTATTACTATATAATAATATCTAAGATAATTATATAGTAAAATTTAAGATAAAGAGTTTAATTTTTAATATTAGTAAGATTTAGAGTATAGAAGTTATTAAATAATAGTCTATACGTAACCGATAGAAGTTAATAAAAGTTTTTAACTAATATAATATTTACTCTAATAAAAGAAAATAACTATTATTTTAGCTAAATCTTATAATATTATATATATATTTAGAAGAGAATACTTAAACTAACTATAGATTTCTTATTAATAATAATATATTAGATATTCTTAAACGACGTCTAAATTTATTAAAGAGTAGTAGATATTAATAGAGAGAGATTACTACTCTATAGTTAGATTAGAATTTAGAATATAGAATTAATTATTCTCCCTAATATAAGAAAGACTACTATACTAGTTAATATATAATAAGTAATAGGGATTTTTTTACTAAGGGTCTTTATAATCTTTATTAAAGTAGTTAATATTATCTTTATTATATATATCTTACTAGTACTACCTATACTATTTAAGTTAATAAGAAGTTAAGAAGAAGAACTATTTTACTAAAAAGCTATATTATAATTTACTAATATATCGTATAATAGCCGCTACTTAGACTAGAGGGTATTAGATAAGATATTAGTCTAGATAATCTAATTAATAGAATAGAGATACTTCTAATTCTTTTAATAATATAATAGGTCGAGTCCGTATATATCTTTATATTACAACCCCACGCGAATCACAGGATGCGGGGCATCCCGAGAAGGTTAGAAGCCAAGACAAGGGCTTAGTCAGTAATCCAACATCACGTGACAATGATCTGGTTAATCTGTATCTTAGCGAACAGAGCAAACAGAGCATGACCAACAATGATCTGGTTGATCTGTATCTTAGCGAACAGAGCAAGTAGAGCAAGGCAAAGCGGGACAGATATAAGAAGATAGAGGATCTCTTAGGTTTTCTATCTTAATTCTTTGTAGTTAATCTTTAGTTCTTTACCTAACACTTACGAACAAGATTGGATCTTTTCCTAAGTGGTTATTCTAGTAATAGAATTCGTTGACTTAATCTTGACCTATTAGAAACCAACGGTACGACAAACGTTCTATCGGCCCTAACCCGGATCCCGTATAAAGGTACGTACAACGCATAACATATTAACTACCCTAAACCAAGGTTACGTCGACATGGCAACTCCATCTAGCTCACGCAACACCTCTAGGGAAAGCGCAACTAGGGCTCCAGCAACGAACCCAGCGGCCCTAATCCAGCAACAAGCAGCTCAGATAGTTGAGTTACAGCAGGCCATGATGTCGCTACAAGGATCGCTACAACAGGTACGGGCGGGACTTAGGACGAAGTCAAAGATCCCGATACCAGAAAAATACGATGGCGGAAAGGAAGGCTTAAGGCCGTTCCTTACACAATTGGACCTGTACTACCGGTTCAACTCTACCACGTTCACCAGCGACCAGGATAAGATCCTCACCGCGGGCATGTATATGACAGGTAAAGCAGCTGTATAGATACAGCCCCTGATCGACGATCACATGGCCAACGAAGACTCCTTGTCGAAGCGACGCGACGAAACGAAGGCAGTATTTGAAGATTGGGATTCGTTCAAGGAACAAATACGCATGGTCTTCGGAGACATTGATAAGGTCTAGCAGGCCGAACACCAGATCCAAAGGCTGAGGTAGACCAAGTCAGTAAGCACGTATACCACCGAATTCAAACAGCTACAGTATAAGATCGACTGGGACGATACACCTCTCATGGTCGCATACTACAACGGACTCAAGGAGCCAATCAAGGACGAGTTAGCCCGACTTGAAAAATCAGACGACCTAGCGGAACTAATTGAGACGACGATCCGTATCGACAATCGACTACACGAACGAGCACTCGAGAAACGAGATACTATAGGACTAGTAAGAGTCCACAGAAAAGAGCAAGTGGCTCGAAAGCGCGGATTCTATAAGGGTTATAACGAAATAGACGTTAGTATAGTCTAGGAAAAGAAATACCCAAGGAACAAGAAACGCGAACAAGGCAGGAAGCCATAGAAAGTCCTAGCAGACGAGATAAGACGACGTCGAGACGAAAAGGCGTATCTACGCTGCGGCATACAGGGACACTTCGCCAGGGAATACGGCGAGGAAAAGAAAAGCATAGGGAGCCAGGATGGCGCCAAGCGTATAAATATAATCAGGTACAGCAAAGAAAAAGAAACCAAGCCTGACTCGATACCCGAGACATGGTACGACGCCAGCGGGTAGAACGAGGTCGAAGAAATCACTCGACAACAAGATGACCCAGAGCTCGAGATAGGAGAACTAAAACTCAACGGGCCAGATAAGGTCAGCGCAGAAGACGTTTTCAGACGGTTAGTATATAATAAGTATTAGAAATATAGGACCAGCTAGTACATCGCTGAACATTACACCGACGCAAAAAAGCCAATATACGTTACGGGAGATCGAGGCTGGTAGGCGATAGGCCAGGCCCTAAGACTCCAAGGACCAGAAGGTTGTAAGGCAACCTAGGACCACAACAATATAGGCCACGACGCGCTACTATAGACAAACTATACGGGAAATTACGAGTACCACGCCCGATAGAAGGAGGAAACCATAATACTCCCAGGAAGCAGCTTGTACATGTACCTTCGAAATATAGAATACCTAATAGTAGGATACTATATCTACGACTACAACAACTAGGCCCAGGCTTATAAGGAGCAAGGATGGCTAGGATAGGTTGATTGCTACGATGACGAATACGATAAGCATTTCCCGATGAAATACGCTACAGGACGATGGCCACACGGACCAACCTGGGTAGATACTAAAGGATGTAAACGAGACATCAACTGTAGGATCATATACCAAGAACCTGATCACGAGGCCGTACATTAGACGTACTGCGATCGATTATGTATCCTATACCTAGCGCAACAAGAGCTTACGGCTAGAAGGGAAGAAGATATCTTCTATTAAAACCTTAAAAAGAAGG
>JASJFT010000201.1:0-81491 GCA_030770425.1 Darksidea phi | reverse complement strand
GTGGCTTTTTGTGTGTAGAAAGTTGGTGAGGGTGGCCACTCGCTTAGAATGGCCACTCGCTACGTAAACACGTTATAGGTAGCGGAACCTCAACTATCGGAAAAGAAAGTAGTAGAAAGATTGGAACAAGCCCGAACCGTTATTACCCGGCTTTATATCTTCTTCCCCCGTTGCACTTTTGACCCTCTAGATAGCCAGTAGACCACGAACGTCGTCCCTGCGTTGAAAAAGACGAACACAAATATGTATCCCAGATACTGCCATCGGTCCTCCCATCTGATATTTAGCGTATTCAGAAACTCTGAAGCATCTCGTACGGGGCAGATTTGGCACCCATTAGTCGCGTCTGGATTCAACAACTTTCCTCCCCCCGACTCCAGATATGGTGCCAAATACTGGCCGCAGGTCATAGAATCTGGACTCTCTAAAACCAGGAGCTCCGTCTGTAGACAGTCCACCGTCCGGTTCGATACCCCGACTGCGAGAAGCCCCGCCACTATGTACGTGAGCGGCGAGACGCGATACATGGAAATCCAGAAGCGCGAGAGCTGGCTTTTCGGAACAAGCACGCCGCAGAAGATTAGGCAGAGGTAGAAGAGCAGGAATCCAATGTTCGCAGCAGTCTCGGCATGTTGCATCCCTGCGATAAGCAGATGCGACATGGTAGACGTGAAGAGGAAAAAGGCCCACGTCCGTTGTGCATCCCCGAGGGGAAAGAAAATAGGACAAAGGCGAGAGCAGGAGAGACGGTATTCCAGAATGCCTCGGTGATGATGATAGACACGAGAAATGCTTTCCAGGAATAGATCCGGGAACGGCCCTCGCGTGCTTCGAAGAGGTCGCGGTGCGTGGTGAAAGTGGGAAGCAGCTGATGCGAGAGATTGCTGAAGATCGTGCAGAAGAGGAATATGGCTAAGAGCTGCGTTTTGAGGCCTTGCAGGCCGTTAGATGTGCTCGGGCAGGATACGCTGATTAGGGCGGACGCGCACATGCTGTAGAGGATGTTGCACCATAAATAGCGTGGCGTGCGCCAGTAGGATATGAATTTTCTTCGGGTGAGAATATTCATCTGCGAAAATAGTGGGATAGCGAAAGGCTTTTGTGCTGAGCTGGGTTGGTCCGGATTGGGGTCGTAGTATGAAGAGTCGGAAAGTCTACTGAGCTGTTCTTGTACGTGGGAGAACTCCTCGGAGTCCTTCCATTTTTGCTCCCAGTTGTCGGTTTTCGTAGAGATGAGATCGAATATTCATTCTGCAGGGTTTTGGTCGCTCCCGCATGCTCTTCCGGTTTCCGCTTTGCTTTGGAAATACTCAGTGACTATGTTGGCTCGGTGTCCGACGTCGTCGTAGTAGGGGGTCTTGCCTCGTTTTTCGATTAAGAATAGCTTATCAAACATCTCAAAAAGGCCGGCAGAGGGTTGGTGGAGGGTGCACAATATAGCTTGTCCATGCCTTGCTAGGTCCTTCAGAGGCGAGCATATTGCCCACGCAGTCTGACTATCCAATCCAGACGTAGGCTCGTCGAGGAATAGAAGGTCAGGTTTTGCGACCAGCTCGACACCAATGGAAAGACGGCGTAGTTGCTCGACGTTTAGGCCCTGACCCAAAGTTCCTATCATGGCATCGGCAAAGTGTCTCATGCCAAGAACACTTATCACTTCTTCGACATAGTCCATCTTTTGGGTCAGTGTGCCTTCATCTAACTGTATTTTTGCACTGAATTGTAACGCTTCTCTTACGGCTGAGGTTGAGGGATGCACGTCCTGTCGTTGAACGAACCAGATCTTGCGATGAAGCGCGTCTGGACATGCCACAGCTTTGTACAGGATCTGTCCAGAAACGTTGCCGGTTGAGGTGCGGCAGGCAAGTACATCAAGAAGAGTCGTTTTTCCTGCACCTGTAGCTCCCATCAAGGCTGTCAGCGATTCTGGTACAACCCAGCCACTGATATCGGTAAACAGACGACGTGACTCTCGGTTTTTGTTTCCGGGGATGTCGTAGTTCAAGTTCACCCAGTGGAATATTCCGGGAGCGCGCCGTAGACCAGTAGGGATTTATTTTTCATCTGATAGCTGGCCCTGGCGGTTGAGTTTTTCCAATGTAAGACTTTCTTCGTCGTGTTTGCCATCCCTGTGTACGTTCGGAGAGACAAACTTTTGAGAAAAGAGAAGCACGTCGGCCCCTGGAGCTTCGGTGAGCATAAACTCTGACTCCAGCAAATAGATCGTAACGAATGCGATCATTAAGGCAAAAAGAATTCCGAGATTCCTGTAACACGATCAGAATCAACTTCCTCAAATGACTCATATTAGTCATTCTTTGCCTCCAAATGTTATCAGGCTCAAAGCCTAGACCATGACGGGTATAAGTTGACCCATCAATATAAATTCCGTTGACCCCCTCCCCCAGGAGCTTGGGCCACTACCCGGCGTAACGTCACGTTGGCTCCTAGGCTGGCTGTGTTTTTCGTGATTCTAATCACCTTATTATATTTCAATATTTCGACATCTCACGCAATAGTATAGGTAGTAACTACACGACAATAATAGCTCCTAATTTACTAATAATATATATAGATAGTTAAACGCGCCGATAACGCCGAACCCTCCACGCTACTTCTTAGTCCTCCACTCACTAGTAGCCTCCCCAGCTAGGTATCCCCGTTGTCCTCCGTCCTGCCTATCCCTACCGGTTCCTCCGTATTCAATCCCCTACGCTATCGTTCGTATTGTATCTACTATAGACACTAGCTCTATCTTCTACGTTAGGTATTCGCTCCCTCGATAGCCTCTTAAGAAGGCCGATTCCTTCTCCCTTAATCGTCTTCTCTATATAAGCTTTTCCTCTAGCCTGTATAGACGGTATAACTACCTCTAGACGAAACGCCTATCCTCGTTATATAGGGCCTCGGAGAGGAATATAATATAGGTAACTACTAATAGCTATACAAGAATCCTATTACCGCTTATTCCCTCGAATATATCTAACGTATAGTTAGTTTTATACTAATAGTTATTATAATCGAGGAGCCTTATTAATAGTACCTCCCGCTTATAGCGCCGGGGATGCTCCGCCGCGATATTTGAAAGGTTTAGAGCGCTATACTCGAATAGCCTATTCTACTCTAGTTCCTCCTACTAAAGGTCCTACTAAAGGACTAGGCGAACGATCGTTGGCGAAGATATATAGTTGGTGGGTATTAATATAAGGAAGCTGGCTAAGGATAAGAGATAGATGTAGTAAGTAGGATACTAGTATCATCGCGGGCAATTTTTATACTATAGGTAGTAGTATTAGTACGCTAACTCCTCGCTACCGCTATTAGTCTCCTAACTAGGCTCTGTAGTTCGGTATTATATGTCATTTCTCGTCCAGCGCTTTAATATTCGAAATATTACCTCGTCGGTATTACTGTATATAGCTCTACAGCTCTATTATCGTATATAAGGTGTGGGTATAGCACCTCTACTATGTACAAACTCCTACTATGTTTCGTACGGACCTTCTAAAGAGACTCCCACTATGCAAATCCAAATCAAATAAATTCCGTTGACGCTGGAACCTATACCAATTTGTGCGCAGACCCGACTTTCGGATGGAATTCGGGCATAAGCAGGACCAAACGGAATGGATTCACGGCAAGCAAACTTCCGTCCTTTGAACTATTTGCTCATATTAGAAATTCGACATTCTCAGGAACTCGCAGGGGTACTCGCCTCATTTATAGCCATGCTCTCAAAGGCATACGTCATATGGTTGAGGTACCGGGTCCAACGTAGCCACCCACGCATATATTGTACCGGAATTAAATATCCCGAGTACGTGATCAGAGCCAATTGCCAAAGCCCCAACGGAACCGTCAATTGTCCAAATGTCTTGCAGAAGGACCCTGCGCAGCGAAACCAAGTCGATAAAGTCACGTGGCAGACAAACGTGAAGAGCCAGTAGGTGAAAAAAGCTTCGGCAGATCGACGCAGATTAGCCATAAAATAGAGTATGACATTGAAGCATATTGATGAGAGTAGCTTAACGGGGAGATCGCAGAAAAGTGCGGCTAAGGATTCTGCCATGGGGCGGTAGAATGTATACCGTGCATGCTTCTCCACAATAGGTCGCTGGTCCCATATAGCGAATACCTGATCAGATACGAGTGTTAGTCATTATGGGTTTTCGGTAGCTTTAGAGGGGACGTACCTCTGATGCAGACATGAACCCGTTCAGAAGGACCGATAGAAATAGTAGATTGCTGCGTATTGCTACACTCGCAGCTGTATCGTCCAAGTTCAAGAACAGTGCACCGATGATGGCCGCCAAGATTGCATTTCCCACTATGGTCGATATGGGTATGGATATTGAGTGTAGTATTCGACGATAGCAGCGATTCATACAGAAAATGACCTGCGCGCCCATGGATATAGTGTATGTCGGCTTTCTGGAGGAATGCTTGTTCTGAGAAGAGGAGTCGGCAATACCTATTACAGGCTTCTAGTGCTTCTTGATTCGCTAAATGAGGTTGTGACGCATGGAACTGCCTTTCCACAACTACAAAAAATCCTCCTTAGTTCGCGGAACATACTCAGCACCCTCCCTCACGAACCGCCGTGCTTCTGCAGGATTGGTTATGGCGGTAAGGTAATCCGCCACGCTAGTTCGCTGTGGTATGCTGAAACCCAGTTCGCTAAAATAGTTGACTGCAGCTTGGGGTGTACCGAAGAAGATTTGGTCACCACCATGCAGTAGCAGGATTTGATCGAAGAGGTCAGCAGTTGATTGGGAAGCTTGGTAAAGACTGACAATCGCGGTGATACCCCGAGTTGTTGCCGGCGCTCAGAGGGTTTTCATAACTGCAAGGCGGTTGCACTGTCCATTCCCCTAGTACTGTTGTCCCAGCACTGAACGGCGGCATTAGAAAGAATAGTTTCAGCAAGGGCTACTCGACGCTTCTCGCCGCCACTAACTCCACACTGTAGGGCGTTTCCAATATATGTGTTGGAAGCTGAAGTGAGTTGAAGAGCTGACTCAACCGACTGCCAGCGCAAACGCACGTGTTCCTTCAAAGACTCTGATGTGTTTTGTGCGATATGCTTGGTGGTGCGGACCTGAGCTGTGAACTGAAGAGTCTCGCCGACAGTGAGTTCTAGAAAATTGATGTCGGTCTCCGCGGAATAGATACATTCCCCTTGATATCGTTTGTGCATCAGTGTAAAGGGGATGCCTTAAGTAGCGTCAGCGTTGGCTCTCAGAATCGGAGTGATGAAATTACAGCTCTAGTTGATCTCGGACATGGGGTCTACGGTGAGACCCGTCGTCTCTCCCGCAATTGTCTTCAACAATGTAGAGCAACCACTACTAGGTCGTCCAAGGACGAGAAATAGTTCACCACCCTCGATGAGCCCGTCTAGGCAGCTCAAAATTGTTGCTTTCTCAGATCCACGATGGAAGACCGACTGAATAACTCCCAGTGGTGCCGTGAAAAATGTAAGGAAATGCCTCTGTATCGTACCCGCTCAGCAAATAGTAAGGATGATGGCGCTCATGTTGCTCCCATTCCTGGCCCAAACATCTGTGGTGAAGGCGGCTGTTTTGCCATGTTCGTTGTTATGGTACTGGCCCCACTGGCTACCTGGCACACTGATGTGCTGTAAATTGGTAATCTATGAGGATGTCATTGCTGTAAAATCAATATTTCCCGTGTAATATGGTGAGAGTAAAAGTTTCGACTGCGAACGAAATCGAAATGGAAAATGAAAACTGAATAAAAGAGGGTGAGTCTTCACCGGCTAAACACCCTGGCCGTCCGTGCCACCGTCCGACTGACCCCTAGACATGCGTCGATGGCTCTGCAACAATATCGAATCTGCAGCTAAACGGAAAAGCGGGTGCTGCGGTGAAGAAAAAAAACTTGATTCTCTCATACCCGCAGGTGTGGATGGAGTAGACCATATTGGGGCGAAGAAAAAACT
The DNA here is from genome assembly GCA_030770425.1 of Darksidea phi. Taxonomy (NCBI): domain Eukaryota; kingdom Fungi; phylum Ascomycota; class Dothideomycetes; order Pleosporales; family Lentitheciaceae; genus Darksidea; species Darksidea phi. The sequence continues at coordinate 75,529 of JASJFT010000201.1, read as the reverse complement.
TGATTCTCTCATACCCGCAGGTGTGGATGGAATAGATCATATTCGGGCGTGGTACATGCGCCTTGCGAAGCTTCCTGCATGCATGAATTTGGACCCCAAGTGACTTCGGAGGAGCGTATTCATACTTTTGTACTACGGTTACGGGTGATCGACACAGATTCAAATTACGCACCCGCGCATGGACTTGAGCCAAGAGACATATTGACTTCACCTTCGCAGCTGAGATGTAACTACGCCCTCAATAGTAACTCGTTCGCAGCGCTCAGCAGTACAGAGGATATTAAGAGTGCAGGGGGGATCGTGAACGGGGCTGCAGCTGCGTTCGATGGGTCTTCTATACGAATTTCGTCCATGCGAAAAGCCGCGGCTAGAGCCCATCCATGCTCTGACCTTGCATCAACGCCTTCTCGAATGCGCGGCCTGGCCTGGTCGGCTGATCTCGTTAGCATCCGTACTACAGCATGCGGCCCACCCAGAGGAAAGGCACCGGTCAAGATGTTTGGTTAGCGAAGAGCGCTTAGGCGCTGCGTGATAGGCGGCAAGGTTCTAGGCAACAAGGCAAATTATTTGGTACGAACTGTTCATTGTAAATCCGGGAAGAGGTGGAGCATTATGGCGGTGAAGTATGTCATATTCGGGCGCACGGTCCAAGAGCAATATGCCAAAATAGGAGGGTGATAGTTGTAGTCGCACTGTTCCATCCCAAGGCTACACCCGCGCAAATCACTAGATCAGCGGGCTGCACCGTAGTCAGTTAGGAAAACGTGCTTTAAAGAGTTTTTATATTGACAGTTAGCACGCGCCACGCCCTCTCTCATGAGGCTGGAGCCGTTGCCCTCGCAGTCATGCTGTGACGCCTCAGGCCTCAAGCTTCTACTGCAACCCAATTTGGTTGCAACGACCTTTTTGAGTCTCACGCTATTCGGGATGAAATACCTTTTTGCTTCACTATTTTGAGCTATACCGCGCGTTTGACGACGTGATGGCTGGCCAACTCATTCCATATTGACAGTTGTCGACAGATAGTCTATACAGTTGGTATTCGGTTAATTAAATCAAAAAGAAAAGCATTGGCATAATCTATAGCAGAATCCTAAACCCCCATTTGAGTGCATTATGCCTGATGCCTAGTATACTTGAGCGAGGACCGTGGGTGAATTTGACGCAATTGTAACCCAGCTTTGAATCTCATATAATACTCAAACCACGTGTTCCGGCTCCGAGAGGTAATTCGATGGGTCGTTGAACGAAAGAGGTGGGTGTTCACGACTTTCTGAATGCTGCAAATCTCTGCTTATCCCATGGTTTCCTTGCTCTGGAACGCCGCTACCGGTGGAATGATGGCCCGAATTCCCTCTCTGATAACTCCCTAGCTCGATGAAGCCGTCGGCTTTGCTGAGTCGACTTGTTGAGGCATTTGTTGTAGGAAATGTTCCAATGGAATAAAGCCCTCGCGTTCTCTTTCTCACTGGCTGCACATGCTGTAACTCACCGGGATCTCCCGCTAAGCTGCGATCATGGTTCTTTGGGGTAGATCCAATTTGTGAGCGAAGAGAAACATAGAAGTTTGAAGGGACGATATAGACATTCCACACCTTAGCAGCTGATGGCATAGAACTGCATACTATAGATATGCAGGCTTCAATAAAACTATTGAGGGTCAACCTCGGACGCAGAAGCCTCGCTGCTGGAGCTTACCTGCACAAGCCGACAATCATCCCATCGCGTAGAGGATCTATTTGCTTCCATAGCCGAACGCGATAGTACATAACTATAGCATCTGCGATAATAGCTCTACGAGTCACTTAGTGTACTGAATCACATCTGAAAATGATTGACTCACATTGATCCAGTCAAAAAGATAGCCAGGACACCCGCCTTCTTCTTACGCGACAAATTCATGCCTATGACATTTGGGATGGGGATATAAAGAATGAGGAGGTCCACAATAATGTTCTGAACTCCTATAGCCATTGTGACTATTGAGTTTTCTTTGTTATGGGGATTTGGCGTCCCCCAAGACTTTCCGGGAGGTGGTGATGCTAGGATTGGGGAAATGATACATGCAGCCAGCAACGGAAAGCATAAAGCTGCAGTCCAATATAGCTGGTGCCGTACACGTTCGATGTGTCCGAAGATACGATAGTAGAGCGTGAGGAGGGAGACCTTCCCGAGTAACAGTGATAGCGCAACTACAAACGCCATTGACACTAAAACCTGAGAAGAATTAGCAAACTGCGTCTTACACATGATTCGACTGCGTACGCGTTGTGGCCATGCCGATATGAGAAATCCCAAGGATATGTCCCAGGTGGATCTTCCCAATTTTTGTACGGAGGCGGCGATGAGGACTCCTAGGGCGCTAGTGGTCATCCACGTGGCAACCGTAAACCCTGAATTAATTAGCAAGTCTCATCACAGATACAACAGTATTTTCCATCACATACAGTCGTCCATCCTCCATTGCTCATCTCTCCCAAATCGTGCGCGAATGCGAACAACGACGAGGACTGTTATGAGGAATATCATAACTGGAACTAGGGTACGAAACAGAATGAGCAAGTCAGAAGGCTTCTCGAAATCGGATTTGACATTGTCTGGTGGGTTTTGATAAGGAATAGTGAAAAGATTGGTGCCTGTGGGTATTTGGTCCATGCTGATAGACGAAACTCGTCGATAGATTCGATCGGATAGCTTGGAAGAAAACGCTATGTGATAAGGGTTAGAGATTTGTTGCGACGTCAGCGACGGTGGCTGCGGAGGATCATTTATTACCGTCATCAAAGCGCTTTAGCTTTAGGGCAACCGACCTGTGCGTGCTCCACAGGCCCCGACCAAATAGTTGGGAATTATCGTCTGTCTGTTTCCGTTGCACAGCAGGTTTGCGGCGCAGCAGAGCGTATTTAAGGTGTGGCACCTAATATATCCCATTCCGGTCGCACAGGATAATCTTCCCTAGATTGATCATTGAGCCTTCTAACCGTTGCAGTCTTGGCTCCGCATGCAAGTCGAACGGCTGAGCTGCGACATGGCCTGTGACTCGGGTCTTGTGGGTCGCTGCAACTGCGGGCGCAAAGCCTGCGACAACTATTGGACTTTCATACTCTGCCGAGCAGCCCGGAAAATTTTATGTGGGCCTGCATGTTAGGCCTTCGGCACGATGATCACGTTGTTATAGGAGACACCTCATTCGAGAATCGTTAACTAGATGAATAACAAAGCAAAAACCGAATCGTTAAGCAGTTGAAAAATAAAGCAAAAACCGAGATCGTTAAGTAGTTCAAATATAAAGCAAATACTAAATCGCTAACCCGATGAAAAATAAAAAAAGCACTAAATCCCGAACGCAGTCCAAACCAAAAAGGAAAAAGACAATAAATCAGTCTGGTTGTAAAAGACGCAGAACATTTGTCTAGCTGCACTCTCTCTTCTTTAATTTCAAGATTAACTCATCTCGAGTTCGTAGTACTCCGATTGAAGGCTCGCCCTCAAAGGGCTTCGGGAATGATTGAGGAAAGGCCGGTGATATGTTGTAACGTCGAAGCAGGATCGCCACAATGGCTGTCGCAACATGCTTTGCCAGATGCCTACCTGGGCATATCGTCCTTCCTCCCCCAAATGGACGGAGACTCTCGCTATGCTGAAGTTTTGGATTTCTCAGGAACCTCAGAGGATCGAAGTCCGCATAGTTCTCTCCAAATACCTCCTTGTTGGAGGAGAGCTGACGGGCAGAGAACATTAGCGAGCTCCCTTTCTTGATGTAGCAATCTCCAAGGTGCACATCCTCGGTGACGTTTCTCATAGTTGTGACCGAGATGTAAAGCCGGAGGACTTCGTACCATACGCTCACCAGAACCGGGCAAGAGTTTATAAGATAGAATGTGTCGAGCGAGCCGTCCTCTTTGAAAGCAGGTGTGGTTTCTTGGCGTATGGTTTCCGCAAGATTTGCATCGGAAAGTATGTGAGCAACCAACCATCCAGTAGTGTCGGCGGGATTCATGGCAATTCTTTCCTCTAATATCAGCAAATGCACTCTGCAGACGATGGACCTGCCAACTCAAACTTACCCCCAGTGGAAGAACATCATTAGCGCCGCCTTGTCTGTATCGGTTTTCAGAACTTTTTTGAAATCTCGCTCAAACATTTCGGTGAACCATGCTGAAGTCTTCCTTTCGCTCGTCGGAGTATCCAGATAGCGTTGGTATGATGTGAGGATGCGGCCACAAAGTTTGATCTGCTTGCGCCGTAAGAACCAAGGGACATGATACCATGCTTGCCACGCCAGGTCTGAGAAATCCATCATCGCCCGTGGCAGAGATGAGTCTATCTCATGCAGCTTTGGCCCAAAGTATACATCCTGCATTGCGTAAATAACATTTTCACGAGCCCAATCCATGACGGAAAGGCCTTTGGCCCCGTTTCGAGTAACTTCCGCCAGCGCAATATTCTGAGGAGATGTTTGTTCTGCCAGGAATTCAGAGATGCGCTGCACAAGGACTTTAAGGTCAGCCCCTGAGTTCTGCCGAATCTGATACTCATGCGATCATGGTATGACGCCCTTTTTAGGTCCCTCGGGAGTATCTCTCGGATTCCAGAGATTTGTCGCTGCCTCTTTCGAAGCTCCCAAGGCTATCAAAGCAGTTTTGAGGACGCTGGTGAACTCAAATGTCGCTGGCTTGCTGTGAATGATAGCAACATGATGGGGGTCGGTGACAATATGAAATCTTTTGCCGAAGAGGAGAATGGAGAAGATTCTTCGAGTATTTCCGAAAAACTCCCTATTGAAGAGGTTAGCGTTGCCACAACTATAGTTCTTAGCTGCCAAACCTTCCATAACAGATGAGTCTCTCCGAGTTCATTAGAAACGATATTGTATGCCCTTCAGATCTCAAGTTAGGCGTAGCATTTCGTGTGGAAGACTCGTTTGTCTCACCGATGACTATTTCAACGTCAGTCAGGAGAAACCGCATCATGAAGTGGAAGGAATGGCATACACGGTATTTTATACGGAAGCATCGGGGGGGTGTTGGAATTGTTGGCATGACTCGGGCGCGCTTTTGCCTTCGGAGGGGAAAGCACGAACGTGGCAACTAGGACGAGGGCGTATAAAGCAGGTAGAAATGGGTAGCGGAAGACAGATTCCACGCTCAGCTGGTAGAAAAGTTGGAGCAACATTTCCCCAAGAGTTTGAAGCTATGGGCAACGTTTTCGGGTGGAATTCTCTCGAATAAGGCGATGTAATAGAACTTTCTCATGTGTCCTCGACATGCGTGGTTTATATAAGTGCTGTTCCGCCGTAATGGATGGCTCTACCACCCCAGAACTGAATACCTCCAGGCCCAAAGCTCTAAGGATATCGGGTCAGCCGAACGATTCTCTCCATAGACATATACTGCAGATGGGGTAGCAGGTGACTGTCGATGGGCGGACTTGGTAAATTTGATGCAGCAGGCGGAAACCAATGAGAGGGAAAGTACAACCGAGCTTATTGCAGGCAAACAGTCCGTAAAGGAGAGAAGGCTGCCCGCGGCATGTGGCACGCCCTCATGAGGGTCAGGCCGTTGCCCTCGCAGTCATGCCGTGACGTCGCAGGCAATGACTGCAACCAACAGCCTTCTTGCATTCCAAGATATTCGGGACGAAATGCCTTTTTGTGCCACCTTTATGGGTCATTCCGCGAGTTTGACGACGCGATGGCTGCTACGCATTCGGTAAAGGAGAGAAGGCTGACATGGTCTCTCGGAAAGTTACACGGAGAATAATCTATAGAAGAAAACTTCAAACTGGAAGCCAGCTGGCCTTTAGATGTTGCTCATTAGCTGGCAGCGGCCTAGAAAGCGACATAGCAGTGATTGTGGTCCTGGATAGAACGTAAAAGTTGAGTTCTCGTGGAAGTGGTGCACCTTAGCCAGAAAACTTCATACTGCCCCTCGGAGAGAAAGATGCATAGATGCATATATTACACCCTATTGCTGAGCATCTCTACATGCCCTCGACTTGTCAGAAGCCAAGAAGATATTGCAGGTGGAGGACTATGTTCTCTCTTTCGGTCAGCGAATTCCGATGCAGGCTTCGCTAATCGAGTGCCCTTATCAACCTAAAAAGGATGCGGCGTATGTGCTTGGAGGAGGGGTATTGATCGATTGGACCACCTATCATGGTAGGGCGGGTGGAGTTAACATGAACCGCACGGACCATTGCTCCCAGTGCATGCCACCCTGCAGTCCAAGGGAACATCGGTGTGTTGCATGCATCCATAGCATTTCACCAGGATCGGATCGCCGTCGCCACAGCCGTCTTACAAGAGGGTCTATGAACTGGCAGCAGCAGCCCGTGCCACGGTCGGGTGAACCGAAAGAACAGGCATTCAGTCGTGGAAGCCAATTTAGTTGCTAAACGGGCGGGCGTCAAAAGATTGCTGCATGTGCGGTTGCGGCGTGCGGTTGCGGCGTTCGCTCCACATCCCTCGGCGTGACACCGGGCGCATTTTGAGAAGGTCGCAGCCTTGTTGGGGCGCCGACGAAACGCCAAGAGCTGTGCCTCTCTGCCTGAAGGGCGACTTGCATATCGCTCTGTCGTAGAACCTCAAACACTTCGAGGCGTTGGACACCAAGCCGCACCGCACGATGGCTGCTACGACCACTACCGTCACTTGTGCGCTACTAGCTGTCTTCCTCTACTCGTTCCCAAATCTTTGGCGTGTACTACGAACATGGAGATTCTTGCTGAATGGTCGAGCAATGATGCTAGATCACTCCCAGAACGTAAGCGGAAGAGCCACCACATACAGAGATGAAGATGGCTAAAAAATTCGTATAGAAGCCGCAAGCGGCATACTCATTGGCCATCCCAGGAAATCGTCTTCATGTGGTGTCTTCAAAGGAACATTGGAACGACCTGAACAACGCCCAGACCAGCCAACTATCTCCAAACGCGGCATCAAGAGAGGTGCGCGACATCCCTACTATATTATCACAACCGCTGATTCTGATATTGGTTTTAGATGTTCCAACCTAAGTACACTTTTGGGTTTGACTGGTCTGCACCGAGAGAGCATGTCAGCCTGGCAACTGTTCGATCGATTCGAAACATGACACTTCGGCTTCCATCATTCCAGGAAAGATTCGTTGCAATTTTGGACGAAGAGTTCCAAAGAGCTCTTTCCACCAGTCCAAAGGAGGGAGGTGAGATTCTTGCATTGTTCTTCACTCGGCCTGTACTCAGGAGCCTTGACAGACTGGACGCGAGTACCAATGTGGACAACCGTGTAGCGCGTAGCGACGAGGATCAACACACTCTTTCTCCTTGGAGAAGATCTAGGTGCGTTCAAAATCAGGTTTGCGTTCATGAACCCACTAATGGATTGCAAGCATACAACGAGGAGTTCACCACACGTGGTTTGAAGTTCGTCGATCAAACTGCCCTCATACTTGAATCGGTCCGCTTGGTTCCCTCTTTTCTTGCCCCGTCAGTATTAAGCATTTATCCATTAAACGGAAGGCACACTTATCCGGATATAGACTTGTGGCGAAGCTAATCAAAGGACGAGGCCTCGAACAACAATTTGTTTTCAACACACTGAGAGGGTTAATAGCGAAGCGCGAGGCTTACAAGAGATCCGCGTCAGAAGAATCGCGTGACAAACCGGTAAGGCTCCTGAATCGGGTCTTGCAGCATCGTTCTGACAGACTAGGAAACATTTTTGCAGGGAGTTATCGATTACTGCCAGGACGACCGAAGCACGCAGCAAAACACCGACTCCATCAACACAACCTGGGTAATCTCCACTCTTGCCATCCCAGTCGTCGCGTCCCAGCTTTTGCAAGACCTATACACCCAACCTGACCATTTCCCTGCCCTCCGCGAAGAAGCGCAATGCGTTCCCTTGCATGATCCTGCACGCTCCCACGAGATATCCGAGAAGTTGGAAAAATTGCCGTTGCTCGAAGCTTTTGCTATGGAGTCAATGCGTACGAAGTGCTTCCAGGCAAATACTGTGCATCGGGTGGCGATGAAGCCGTTCCAATTTTCGGACGGATACAAGGTTCAGCCCGGTGAGGCCGTGGAGTTTCATCAGCATGGGCTCTTCAACAATGAGTCGATTTATCCAGACCATGGCAAGTTTGACCCATCGCGTTTTCTAAACAAAAACAGATCACTGGTGGATACAGGGATCGAGTGGCCGTTTTGGGGCGTCCCCAGATATATATGGTAAGTCGTCCCCACTGGATTTATTTGAAGAGAATTCTGCTGATAGGGTGCGCACAAAGTCCCGGTCGTTGGCATGTTGCGAACGTTCAAAAGCTCTTAGCCGTGTACATTATGCAGAACTTCGAGGCTAAGTTTGAGAGTACCAAGGGCTTGAACTTCGAGTGGAGAGACGCACTTGTCCCGAACCCGAAAACTGTAGTGTTAATGAGGCCACTGTCGAGATAACAAGTATTTTTATGGGTGGATTATGCTAGTATTGGTGGTAGGGACGCAGATAGTGGCATGGGGTTTGGAGTATATTTGGTCGCTGCAAGCAAACATGTTGCTCTGTGATCGTAACTCACATGACTATGACGTCCTCTACCGCCTAATCTAACCGCCATTCGGTAGCTTCCCGGAATAGCTGTTGGACCTTTCTCGGCTGATTCAGCGCGGCTTGATCTAGATGCTAGAAGTAGACATCCAGTTGAAATCGTTTTGTGGGTAGTCGATCGGCAAGTCCACGGCATGTTGCCAACTACGTCGCTACTGTGGTACGAGCTTCTTTCACTATGAATACTCTAGATGGAAATACCTTGGATGTTGCCCAGCTCAGTGTCCTTACTATAATCCAACTTCTTATCATGATCACCTGCGCGTGTAGAGTGTGGGCCCGCAGGATTGCGGGCATGGAGTTTGCTTTAGCGCATTAAGATCCGTGGATCTCGCCACGTACGTTTAATACGGCAAAACTAATTCTGGCGCCGAGAAGATCATCATCACAAGCCATCCAATAATTAGCTCATAGAACCGTCTAGACTTAGCAGAGGGCCAATAACCCACCATGTGACGTATTCATGTCCGAAATCCGGTCCAGCTCGAGATGCCGAGGGCTCATGCGGCAAGAATCACAGTCGATCAGCAATCTTATGCATCTATTGAGCAAGTTCCGCTTTTTCGGGTACTGCACGCACCAGTTTTCATTTACCTGCGCGAATTAGTTAGGACGGACGGGTGACCCAGCTGGTCGGTACCAGGCCTACGCACTGATCCTGGGTCCGCCTGCCATCAATTCAATTTATTCAGAGCCCGAACGCGACGCATTAACCCGGTTGGTTACGGGCTGCAGGTTCGCTAACAGTGCACACCTAGCAGGTCACGCCCTTAAAAACGGACCCAGCTTGAGGTGTGCGCGCGGCGTGCACCTCAACAATCAGGGATGTTCACCAGGATATGGGAACAAGCAAGACAATAGGGTTAAAATGTTAAAATTCTGCTTGGGGTTACGAAGTGTTTCCCTCGGAAACTTGTGTACGGACCCCAAAGCTCCCATACGAGCCACGATGTGGTCTACACTAAATCCATCGACTAAGGCTAGTCAGCATTGCAACCTGCACAAGGGTAAAACATGCAACCCAAAGCAATGCAATCAGTGTAGGCTGTGCCGCACCACGGAACTTACTGATTCCTCTGCTACCTCCGTGGATGGTAGGTCCTAGTTAGCCCGCACCTTGCACAACAAACATTATAGGACATGGCTCCATGAATCAAGCGGTAGGTTCGTGTCAATGGGTTCACCGCTCCAACCATGGCAACTCCAGTCTGCTTGAAGCAAGGACCCCAGTCCAATACCTTCTTACCCGCACAATACTTCGATTCTTCGCCGTCATCACTCTCATACAACACTTCACTATGACGAATGCCCAAGAGTACGACTACATTGTTGTCGGCGGCGGGACTGCGGGGCTGGTAGTTGCGAACAGATTGAGTGCTGACCCGAATGTGCGCGTGCTGGTGCTCGAAGCCGGCGAGGAGAAATTGATGGATCCGCTGAGTCTGACTCCAGCCCTGTGGCAGAGTCAACTTGGGACAAGTGTTGACTGGAACTATACGACTACCCCTCAGGTAAGTGGCTTTGTCGACCATATTGGATAGCTAAACTCACTTCTACCTATCAACAGCCAGCATTGAACAACCGTACAATCGGCCAACCTCAAGGTCGCGCTCTTGGAGGCTCTAGCGCGATAAACGGTCTCGCATTTATTCCGCCGTCCGCCGCCGGCATCGATCATTGGGGAAAGGTGGGAAACTCAGGCTGGAGCTGGGATACCTTGGAGCCATACTACACGAGGTTCCGCAACCTGACGTACCCCGACCCGCAGACTAGCAGGCACCTAGGCCTCGACGATTATCCGCGTACCAAGAGCGGGGAAGGCTCCTTGAATGCTTCATTCACTGGGACAATAGACGACCCTCTTCCTGCCGCCTGGTCCAAATCCTTCAAGTCGCTGGGGTGGACCCCCTCGACCGATCCGTTTTCAGGAACGGTCCAAGGGGGCTTCACGTGCGCATCCTCCATTGACATCAACACCAAAACTCGGACCCATTCAGGAATAGCTTACTATCTTCCAGCCAAAAATCGCACCAATCTCGAACTCCAAACAAGCGCCATAGTTGACAAGATCACTCTCGAGCGCAGCGGCGAAAATGTTGTAGCCCGCGGTGTGCAATGGAGAATGGGTAGCGAAACACAAGAGGCGCATGCTACTAAGGAAGTCATACTAGCAGCTGGTGTATATGGAACTCCGAAATTGCTAGAGCTTTCAGGAATCGGGCGTCCAGATGTATTAGAAAGCATGGGCATCGATGTCGTTGTCAACAGCCCGTCAGTCGGGAAGAATCTCCAGGATCACTTGATGACGGGCATCAGCTTCGAAGTCAAGGATGGAGTCAAGACGCTAGATGATCTCCGTCGGAAGGTTCCGGAAGCCGTCCAGTCCGCCATGGCCGAGTATCAAGTGAATCGCACCGGTCCGTTCACGATAGGCGGTATCGGTTCCTTCGCCGTGATGCCAGTGCTGCAATTTCAGTCCGAAGAAGGCAAAGCTGAGTTAAAGAAGCTCCTGGCTGAAAACCCCCCAGATGAGAATAGCGAGCAGCCTGCAGAACGCGAGTACTACGACTTCATCGCATCAACTCTCTCTAGTACCGATGACGGCTCGGGCGCATTCTGGCTCGCACCCGCACTCGGCAGCTTTGGCAACGATTCGTCCACTCTAAGCTCAACGAACCAACCGGGCAATTTCATGACTATTGGCTTTACAAGTCTCCATTCCTTCTCGCGAGGAAGCTCGCACATATCCTCGCCGGACCCCGAATCAAAACCCACCATCAACACCAACTATTTCCAGAGCCCATTGGATATCGAGGTGTTTGCCCGACACCTAACTTTCATTGAGGAGCTGGCCCAGACTTCCCCGTTGCGGGACCTGATCAAGGATCCAGTGAATGGACCCCGGAACTCCCCGCTGGCAACGGCCAAAACTCTTGACGAGGCACGCGCCTACGCAAAGGTTGGCACTATTTCGAATTGGCATCCTGTAGGAACATGCGTCATGTTGCCTCGCGAAAAGGGTGGCGTTGTTGGAGCCGACCTCAAGGTTCATGGTGTGAGGGGATTGCGGATTGTCGACTCTAGCATAATGCCAGTCATAACGCGCGGAAATCCACAAACAACGGTCTATGCAGTAGCGGAGCGCGCAACTGATATTATTTTAGGAAGTCTTTAAAGGGGAGTTATTCCTTTCCTTCTTCCTCTGATTGTAGAATCAACGAGAATGTGGCAGACAGGGTGTTTACTATTAGTTTATTTTCTCAGTGAGGCATCCTATTAAACTTGAATTCTGATTTCTACTGCAATAACTACTGCCTAATTTGCAACCTATGTCTTAGCAGTCCTTGCTCTGAAGTACAATAACAACTTCCCCAATGCGATGACGAATTCATCAGTCATGACTTCCAATATTTTTGCCCATCCTCACTAGGTGCAAAGCTCACAGAATACCGTGATACGAAACCAGCTACGACAAGACGAACATAGAAGTGCGAGGTTTTTTCTAGGACATGAGAATGGCCTTGGTTCAGGGAGAAACCGTGTGAGGCTTGGTTTTGACCCACCTTCCCTAAAAGGGTGATATACACTGCGATTTTTGATCAACTGGTCTTGATTCAGCCATTGTTCCGATAGGAACTTATGCACCTTTTGTAGCATTACCCGACCGCTCCCATTAATTTCGGCTCTAAACATTGTGTTAGCATATGCTTACGTCTCTTAAAGCTATACATTGGCGCGGTGATTGTTACTTCTGGTGGAATGAAAGTACCACCAACGTTCAGCCCAATAGGTCCAGTAGTGTGCAGCCCATTCGTCGCTATCGGCGGGCAGAGACTCATAGATTTGAATATTGTTGCGTTGAGGAGCGGCAATTTCTCGAGATTTTCAAGGTGGCAGATATCTGCTGCGAAGGGAAGTTCCTTATGCAAGTCTTCTTGCGGTGAACGCTTAGAGGCAAGAAAGTAAAAGAAGAAAAGAAGAACGCATGCTGACGTATCGCTAGCTATCCGTGAGCCAGCAATCTTTAACGAGTATACTCTTCCAACGTGCTTCCTGCGATTATGACTGCGATAGCAACGCCTTTAATCTGTTCCTGCGATATTGCCAGGTCCGGAATATTCTTCAACCAGTAGAATAACCAATTTGTAAGTCCTAATCAAATGAAAACCCAGGAGCCGACTTATGTCTCCCTTTGTCTCTTCCTAAAGCACGCCAGCCTCCAATGAACTCTAGTAATAATAAAATTCATTATCGTGCCCAGTACACCTCCCCTCAATTGTTCGCGGCACCTTTCAACGCACCATTTCTTGAACTTCCGCCACGGGTCCGAGATTGTGGGAAGAAGCAGCCTAATTCTACACAGGCACGGAACCGGGCTTAGAGGCCCCAGCAGCACCATGAAGCTTCTTAACATATACGCCGCATAATGTCACTCTTCATCGTTCAACATGTCGAATAAGCACCCAAAGGCGAAATCACCCATTATGTCAAAGGACATCCAGAGGGAGAGTTCGCCCACTTCTACGGCCTGGTCAGCGTAGGTCGCGATGCGCGAGCCTAGCTTCCGCACGTGTTCGGTAATGTGGATATTGTATCCATTAACTGCTAGGTCAGGTTGGTTATTGACCTTGTCTCGCGACACATGACGTCGACTTCCCCGTTCTCGAAAACGTCCGATCAAAGACCTTCTCTTTCGCGCATCACGATTCGGGCGATTGCGCGTTGTAACCATGGGATGGGATGGTTGAAGCAGGCCATACCAGTCCGAGCGCTGCATTTCATTACCCGGCAGTGTAGCAAGGGTCAAAATGTCAGGATGAAGAACCGTCAATTCGTTCGGACCTATAAAAATGCGTACATCAGACCGCGGAAAGTTGATGCGTTGGATTGAGGAAGCTGATACTACCTACCTATTGTGGAAAAGTCGCCGTACCTTTCAGGTACGCACGATTTCTGCCGAACGCATCTTCATATTGTAACCATGGGGCCTAAAATGTGGTAGAGAGGTGAACTTCGTTGGGGGCGGACGCACTGCCAGTTAGCGGCTGATTGCTAAACGCCAATGCATGGATCATACAGTTATACTAGTCCGATTACAATCACGTACATATCGACATGCGCTTGAGAAAACATTCGAGTTTGGCATAGATTGTCATCTTCCCCGATAAGTGACTGCACTCTCCTGTGGGTCATTGTAACTGAGAATGAACGAAGACGAAAGGACGCTCAAGATGACATGGTATGTCGCTATTGCAACGGGGAAGCTAACTCGCTCCGACACACCCTTAAAGCGATGGAAGCGCAAGGGAGGTATTGCAGTGCCGGATCGCTAGAGTGGTCATGTGAAATCTATGCGACCGGTGGGTTGGGAAGTGTAAAGGCGGCAACACGCTCAAGAATGCCTCGGGTATCCATATTAGAGAGGAATCCATATTAGAGAGGACAACAATGGTGCTAAATTGGGCCTCCAATTTATGCAGCTTGGTGGCGAAGTAGATGCGCGAATAGCTCAACAACTTGTAACCTCTGTGGCGAATAAGAGAGAGGGACCACCTGGGTGAATGAGAGTTCGAGATATGCTACCTGTGACACAGTGCAGGCGCTTGCATTGTTGGCGCCGATAGAAACTCATCCGACAGGTCGAGGATGCTTTTGCAACCGTTGTAGTTAAATCTGAAGCGGTCATTCCTCGACCTTTACATGCCCTGCAGGACAGGAACTGGGCTGGTAATATATGATCTCAACCAGCCTGTCAGATAAGAACAAGTATAAATACTCACCGTGCGGCTGCAGAGGTCGGCGATCCCGACCGGTGCAACGTTGCTGAGAGGTACAGTAGCTCTTCGAAAACACGGCAGCCGAGAGCGGGTTGCCGACCTGCTCCCGTAACACTGTCGTGCTGCAACGCCGCAATAAGGGCGAGTCTCACTTCACATGCACTTTCACTATCTGCGGTAAGATTGACGGCCAGACCGACACCATAATTGGCGCCAAGCGCTTCATCGGCATGGTCCCACGCGATGGCTCATTATTTTTGGCCAAATGTGCAAGAGGCTAGGTCATTAATGGCACCGAAAAATGGGCTTGACGGTGTTACACTGCTCGATCTCGAGGACTCAGGCGGGGGTCTGGAAGGAGCACAAACAACTCCTACCACGAATACTAAAGAGGCAGCGCCTAGGAGGGGGTCGGCAAGTGTATGGTATAATAGGTGCGGTAAGCTACCACTAGCCTTGCGTCCACTACGGTACCCAAATTCACGCGAGGCCTGCACAATGATTGGTACCTCGGCTAGTGCTAAACGGTCGCCTATCCGTCGCAGCACCGCCCATCCGCCGAAGCACCGCCCACTCAAAATCGAACTATTGTAGCACCCATTCAAAAATAAAAACTGTATCTTTATAGCCAGCTCTTTCATAATTAAATATCTATGTATAGTTTGAAGTTCCTTAGCTTGGTAGCAACCTATACTTTTAAAAGCCACTACACCACCTTTCGTATAGTGCATAGTCCTCCGAGCAAAAGCTTCTTGGTTTGGCTCACGAGCAATACATCTAAGTCTTCTTCCCTATTTCACCGCTCTTACACCGAAGTATTCTTCTCCGTTTCGAAGAACCCGCGTGCTTCCACACCTGCAGGGTCGCCCTAGCGCTCTAGCTGGGTCGTCCTCCGCTGTCGCATCATGTAGCAAGCGTGCAATGTCAACTAAGGTATTGTCTTTGCTACTACAGAGGATATTAACGAGCCTGTACATGCGCTGATAATTATAGAAGTTAAAATACACGGTCCGCGATTGTTGGATTGCCGGGACCGTCTTCGGTTTGCTAGTAGCCCGCGTCGGCACGGTTATCGTCACTGTCTCCTTATTAGGATTATTGATTATTGACACTACCTTTGACTTTTTATCAATTAAGCGTCGCTTTCCTTGCAGCACACAACATCACAGGATCAAGCCTGCCAGGCCGGCTGCCAGGGCCGGAGCGGCCGCTACGAACCTGTTCATCCGACATGGCAACATGGCCGGAAACAGGTATTTGGCTTCTTCGTAGTTGTCTTACTCGGACTGTTCTCCATAGACACCGGCCGACTCAATCCTCTGCACGGTCATAGGATCGTGGTTAGTAGTAGGATATAGCACTCGCTCCGTTGTTAATAGCTTTATTTATAGCCTAGTATATATCCCTCCCGTTAGTACCTTAGACCTGTATACGCGCCATCTGGTGTCCAGCTTAGCTACATAGAAATTATAAAATACCCGGACGGGCTGAATCGGTGTAACTATCTTAGCTTCATGTTTCACCGGTCGGGTGCCCTGTGGTCCGGATACCATCCCCCGGTGATGTAGTATATAGTCGTCAGGTCTGCCAGATCAACACCGTCATCTATGGTGGCGACTTTCACGGTGCCGTTCATGGCCCCTTTGAGCTTGTCAGACTTGATGAGTTCGATTGTAAAAAATATCCTTCCGCCGCATAACCTTTACGTTAGTCACTAGACTCGTCAAGGGAAAACGAAGGAAAAATATTGTGCTTCCGCTTTCCCCCCTACAATTCGACTCGATTGTGTCCATCTTTAGTATTAGGAGCCGTCTCGTTTCCGTCTTGTACTTCGAAGTGATGCATATTGCCCACTTCCTTTGGAAATTTTGAACTGCCTTATTCCTTTCATTGGTGTTTTCGATCCCCATTCCCGGCCGATGGACACATAGAGCGTTCCATACTATGTGAGGTAGGTCAGCATTTCGGTGCTATCTCGTGCATAGAGCGTTATGTTGGAAGCTGCATGTTTCAAGTATCGTACCTGTTTAAGTAGCTGCAACCCGTATTCCCGATTACCCCGCCCAAATAAAGCTGATTTACGACCACTCCAGATCAGCCAATGCTCCCCGAGACTTGGCGAAACGTTCTGGAGCATATCGATGGATAGGCCTTCGTTGCTCCAGTCCGGATAGCGAACATCGAAATTCTGAAGACAGAATTTAGCATGGGCTCTTTCGATATAGTCCAAGAGTTGCTGGAGCAAGGCGCGGAGGCCTGACCCTCGGACACCGACGCTTACAATCTCTCGTTCAGTAGACTGCCCGTCGCACCAGAAAAATTGAATGCTAATGAATTGCTAAGCCGCTCACCAGCAAGCGTTACAGGCCTAAAATACGTGCTTAACGGTACACCCTTGAATCTCGCCTATACCGGAGACGGGATGCTCATATCCACGCTGTTGGACACCGGCGCTTACAAAAATACCATCATCTCTTACGGTCGGCAAACTCTCCTCCATATTTGGGCATATAACGGGCGTGAAGCTGCAGTGCGAGTGCTTCTGATGCGAGGGGCGGACGTATCCACCCTGGATAGCTTCGACGACTCCCCGCTACTCGATGCGACTAACAACTCTCACCGCAGCATCACACGCCTCTTCCTCGAAAGAGGTGAAAGATATCTACTCGGCGGTGATAGCCGTACCGTGATAAGGCTGACGAAGCCTAAGGAAAAGGCGGCACTCGAAGTCATTCTTAAGCTTCAAGGCTTGTGCGGTTGCAGAGGTCTTGCGAGATGAACATGTCATCCTCGACACAGTAGAACTCATGGTACATACGCTTAAAGGACATTCCAAGTACGGCAATTATATAAACCTTACACAAAGTCAAGGGTTTTCCGTTTGCCTGTTCATAGTCGGCATATACATGGAATATTCGTCGGCCGCGGCGTGATGAAGATGGGGTAGCTCAAAAGCCGCCTCTTCGAAAACACTTTGAAGAACCCCATGACATATCAACTCGGCCTCAATTCATATCCCTGGATCATGGGACCATTCCGTGCTGCGCCATCGCCACTCTCGCTATCGATAGCTTCGTCCCTCTGACCCGGACTTCTCGCCTGACAACCGAGATATTTGTGCTGCTATGAAGAGGATCCTCAGCGGCATTTCGAGTGCAGATGCACTATTCATCAACCTCTGCCAAAGAGGGAAGGGGCGTTCATTGAGCGATGGCACTTATGTTTACTTATTTACTTGGTAACGGCCCCATGCTTTTAATCGACATGGTGGACCGTGAAGGAAACTTAATGAGCCGTTCTCCACCTTTGCCTCCTGTGATTCCCGCATGTAACCTGGTTTCGGCAGAACACAACCGCTCTTCGTACTCACTCATGAAGATACTCTCTCAGGTGGCGAAAGGATGGCTTACGACCTCCAAGCATTCAAGCGCAGTAAACCTGCCATAGCAGAAGGAAGTGAGGGATGCTGAGGTGGTAGGAAAGAGCCTATTAGAGAAACATTAGAAGACGTGATGATCCCAGGTGCGATAGGACATATAGCAAAGAGAGGTTGTGAAAAAGGATGTTAGACGCACACATCCGGTCGCTTCAGCGGCCACAATGGGTTCTCCAGACACCTTTCTCTATTGGACGAATAAAATACTATAACCAAGCATCTTGCATCTCTTCCTGAGCGTACAATGAAACAGACACTCTGTTCGGACAAGGAAGTCAAGGTGTTAAAAGATACGTAGATTTCTATTTAGTTTTGCTATACGACATTAAACGCTTCATAGAAGCCGCTCGCTAAATTGGAAGTTCCAAGGGCCAGCCAGGTAACCCTCCCGCATCGGGTAAGTTTTGCTGCACGTTGTATTGAGAGCGGGGATAACCCAATTACCCGGACCCCGCATGCCCGATTTAGGACGATTCTAAATGATTAGGGCCGTATGCGATCATGCAATTGATAATACAGTTACACAGATGACGTCTGCTTACTCCAATTTGAGGGGAGTAAGTCCACATAACGCAGCGCTATTTCCGCATCTCCACTAACTCCTAATCATTCGGTTCCCAATGCTTTCCATCAAGTTTCTCCCCGGTTTTGTGAGGGCGCTCTTCTTTCTCATACTACCAACTTCGTCGTTAGACGTGCGCCAAACTGATACATACGACTATGTGGTTGTGGGCTCTGGACCCGGCGGCGGGCCTCTCTCTGCGCGTCTTGCTATTGCTGGGTATAAAGTCCTGCTTCTAGAAGCTGGCGATGATCAAGGTGCCAACTTACGGTACCAAGTCCCTGCCCTTCACACGCAAGCGTCTGAAGAGGAGGGCATGCGGTGGGACTATTACGTCAACCACTATCCGGATGTGGAACGACAGAAGAAAGATTCGAAGATGACATATCGCACACCGGGCGGAGAGCTCCATGTCGGGCCAAACGGTGCTACGGGGACGGGCCCACCCCCCGCCGGAAGTGAGCCTTTGGGTATTCTGTATCCGAGATCCGGCACGCTTGGAGGTTGCAGCAGTCACAACGCCCTAATCGCGATATATCCGCATGATAGCGATTGGAATAACATTGCGTCACTTACCGGCGACGCTACGTGGTCCGCTGACAAAATGAGAGAGTATTTTAAGAAGTTGGAGAGAAGCAGATACCTTCCAAACGGAGTTGCTGGCCACGGCTTTGATGGATGGCTCACGACGATGGTCACCGATCTAACGCTTGTGCTTCAAGATCTCAAGCTGCTCTCACTCGTGGTAGCTGCAGCGACAGCCATGGGAAAAGGCATCCTAGGCCTCATTACCACAATCACTGGCTTGGGTGAAGTGTTACTCCGAGATATTAATGCGGATACACCAGGGCGTGACGCTGCAGAGGGGCTTTATCAAGTTCCACTATCCATGAACGATTATCATCGCACTGGTACGCGTGAGTTTATTCTTCACACGAAGGAAGCGATGAACACCGACGGGAGCAGAAAATATCACCTTGATATCCTCCTAGACACCCTCGTAACGAAGATCAGATTCGACAGTTCAGTCACGCCGCCAAAAGCTATTGGTGTCGACTTTCTCTCCGGATCAAGCCTTTACCGCGCAGACCCACGTGCTTCAAATGCGGCAAATGGAACAGTAGGTCACGCCCAGGCATCAAGAGAAGTTATCATCTCCGCGGGCTCATTCAACACGCCACAGCTCTTGAAACTCTCCGGCATAGGACCTAGCGGCGAATTGGCGAAACACAAAATTCCTATGGTGGTAAATTCTCCCGGCGTCGGAACGAATCTCCAAGATCACTATGAGACAAGTCTTGGGGGCCACACTTCGTCGGACTTCTCTGTTATCAAAGAATGCACGTTCTTACACTCATCCCCAGATCCGTGCTTTGAGAAATGGCACAATAATCCCATTTCGAAAGGTGTATATGGCTCAAACGGCATCTCACTCGGTATTGTGAAGAAGTCATCAATCGCTGAAGGAGATCCCGATCTGTTCATCGCAGGCGCACCGGCGTATTTCACGGGATACTTCCCAGGATATTCCAATTTCTCGCTTGCGGATAAGCGGCATTGGGTCTGGATCGTTTTGAAAGCACATCCAAGGAACAATGCTGGAACCGTAGTATTGAGATCGAATGATCCGAGAGATACACCAATTATCAGCTTCAACTACTTTGATGCGGGCGTTACAGGGAGCGGTGCTAGCGAGAAGGATGTGCAGGCTATATACGAAGGAATGGAGCTCAGCCGCAAAATCTTTGGATCGCTCTTACCGCTCGATGGATCATTTGAAGAGGTGTGGCCAGGTGAAAGTGTCAAGACTAGTGCGATGAGAGAGTTCATCAAACAAGAAGCTTGGGGGCATCACGCATGTTGTACAGCAAAGATTGGGGCCGATGGTGACGATATGGCAGTCTTAGATTCAAGGTTCCGCGTGAGAGGTGTGCAAGGTGTAAGAGTTGCGGACGCGAGTGTCTTCCCAAGAATACCAGGATTCTATACCGCGGTCCCCGTGTACATGATTAGCGAGAAGGCCGCCGATGTAATCTTAGAAGATGCGACGTAGCTTTAGGGATGAATCAGGGCAGTTTTGCCGATACGACAGGCTTTTAACAGGGAACAGTTGCACTCGTCACGGTTTCCTAGCATTTTCAAAACAGATCGGTTCTATTTCGAAAGGTGGACCCTTATTATTTTTTAATTACTTCAACTCGAACAGCCTTAGCTAGTCTACTCCACTTAAAACATGCCGAAACTTTCCGTGCGGTCTTCTGTGGCGCAGCCGGGCGATCAATGGTTTTTTTTTTCTAAACACAAATCTGTTTCCCTGCATTTTTAACAATATCTTCGACAAACGCAGAAGGCCAACAACCTAAATCCCAACACCCAAAAGTCCAAAAACTCCAAGCCTCTTAGAGAGCACCCATATCATTGCAGTCAAGCCATGAGCAAGTCCGGCCTCCGTTTGTCAATCTACGCTCTCCTGTAGAGCCGCGCATTGTCACACATAATGCTGTAATGGGTGAATTGAGTCGGCTAGGGGCACTATTTCCATTGGCGATGAGTCTGAACGTGTAGGACGTCGACGCTCTCGAGATGCAGGTGTGCGGGCCCGACAATGCACCATGGATGGTTCACGACGTAGTTCCCGCCGAAACGGATTCGCGAGAACATGAATCTACACTTCATCAGACGATAAGATGCTCGCGATGCTTAGGATCTTAGAGGTCCGCACACCTTATACTTAGAAGTAATTGTCCAAGTCTGGGACATATCCTATAGAATGATGCTGCCACGGTGGAAGATGAGTGCTTAGTAGTCATTCTGGAACCGTTCAATCGTGCCATAGCTCCGCTTTTCGGGGTCGAGATGAACTTAGCTACTCCTAAAATGTGTAGGAGAGGCTAGGCAATATGACTTTAACATCGGTGGTCAAGCAAAGATTGTATGACGGCAGCTCAATTCCGGTCCATACGAGTGACCTTTGACCCACAATTCAGAAGCAAGTTCATCCTTACTTTCTTCTCCAAATTTGTGTGGGAAGTAAGACAGTACACGGCCTTTTGATGGTTTGCGTTTTAAATTGACACTTCAACACAGACGCAAGCTTCAGAGCAACTGCTGTATTCATCGGAATTGAATACGACATTAATGAAATGTATCCTAAAACCATACATCAATTGCGGATACGGGGGTTTCCTCTAAGCTTCCGCTAATTCAATGCTTAATCAAGTCCGCAGCTTTCTCGCCGATCGCATACACGGCCATCTGCGGATGCCCACTAGGCAGGAGCGGCATGATGCTTGCATCAGCGATGCGTAGATTGCCGACGTTTCGCACGCGAAGCTGTGCATCTACCACCGCACTTTCGTCAGCTGGATTGCCCATTTTGCACGATCCACCGGGATGGTAACCTAGAAATGTCAATGAAAGCCACATAAGCGTACTGTGGGACGTACAAGTATCTGCTCGCTGGCGGATTGCCCCCTGCCACTCTTCTCTTGTAGTGTACTTGGCATGACCATGTGCAGCGGGCCAGGAATTCACAATGATGTCTTTCGTGCCAGCTCCCTCGAGTACGATCTCATTCGCGAATCTGCAGCCCTCACTAAAAACAAGCATATCGAGTGGATCGCTGAGGAAATTGTGTTGCACCTTGGGGTTCACTTTGGGATCTGTTGCCTGCAACGTTACTTCTCCTCTTGATCTTGCTGAGAAAAAGGTAGTTGCAAGGGCAAAAACGAATCGCCCATCAGGAGGAAAATCCTTGAACATATACTTCGGGCTGTAGCACTCCGTATTCCAGAACTCAACGTGGGGTTGGTTTGGAGTAGTGCCCATAGGATCGCGACCATCAGAGCGTTTCGCCTTCTGCCATAGTTGGTTATCTTTGAGCCTCTCGTCAAGGCGCGCATATGCAAAGACTCCAAAGGGAAACTGGGAGAGGAACCCTGTCTGGGAAGCCTTATATTCCAGCGTTGTCTTCTCTCGTCCTCCGGTGTGCCAGATCAGGTGATCATTGGTAAGGCCCGATTTAGAGACTTCGTAAAAGCTGAGCATTACCTTCCCATGTGGTTAGCAAGCGAAAATCACTCACTGTCTCATCATCCGAAAGGTAAAGCTCACCATGTGATCCATGAGATTCTTGCCTACCCCGGGAAGATCCAACTTAGTTTCAATGCCAATCCGATCAAGCTCATACTTGGGACCAATACCAGAGCGAAGCAGGATTGTGGGACTACCATACGCGCCAGCGGTAAGAATGATCTCTTTCCTTGCCTTAAAGACATTTTTCTCCCCATTGGTTCCTTGCACCTCGACTCCAGAGGCCTTGAGTGCTCCATTTTCGTCTGTCTCCAGGGTAATTTTGTCGACGTATTTGTTTGTGGTCACTTCAAGATTGCTACTGGTCCTGCTGC
Source organism: Darksidea phi (assembly GCA_030770425.1). Taxonomy (NCBI): domain Eukaryota; kingdom Fungi; phylum Ascomycota; class Dothideomycetes; order Pleosporales; family Lentitheciaceae; genus Darksidea; species Darksidea phi. Next base: position 52,764 of record JASJFT010000201.1, on the reverse strand, counting down.
TTTCCAGATAGTCGGCAGACGTAGTCCGAATTCCCCGGTAGATGCTCCTGACAGCATGTCCACATCCATTTGCACTCGCCCCTGTGGAGAACATGTCCGGCTGAAGAGGCAGTCCCTTTGACTGGAACGATTCCAGAACAAGGCTAGAAATCGGTGCAGGGTCATGAGGTGCCGTAACAAGTGGGCCTTCGGTTCCATGCACCTGCATCTCTGCCTTGAACCATTCCTTGTTGTGGAAATTTTCGGCCTGAGCGTAGTTAGTTTTGGGGGTTTCCGAAGAATTTCAATCATGTGGTTGCTTACTTTTCTCATGTACCGAAACATGTCGTCGCCTTTCCAGCCCTCCAAACCCCAGTCATCATAATCCTGGGGTACTCCTCGAATGCACAACGTCCCATTGCAACCGCTGCTGCCCCCCAAGAACCTCAAACAATTGTAAGCACTTGTTTATTGTCCAGGTTTCAGTCTGCACTCACTTTCCCCTGCCCAGGTGAAGCTTTCGGTCGTCTAACCTAGCACATGGTTCGCTCTGGATATTCCAATCCGCTTCGGTGCCCAGGATCTGGGACACACTAAAAAATGTTAAATTTCTTGTACCATTGTACGTTGGATGATATCCGCTATACGTACGCGGCTGGAATGGTGGATGCGGGGACCTCGTCTTTCGGACGCCCAGCCTCGATCAAGAGCACCGATACTGCTGGGTCCTCAGTCAATCGACACGCAAGAACACACCCAGCAGTGCCGCCACTGGATCTTATCAGCACCTCGGCTTGTTCCATCTTTCCTTGGAGGTCAAATACGCACCCGCAAATGACATAATCGTAGACTTTACTAGCAGCGTCCATTTTGAGACCGCCGTTGAATAGGGAAACGGTTTGAAAGAAATGGAATCCTCGAAGACCGTGCTTGGGAAGGCTGGACCGGACAGCTTCCGAGGAAGCGTGTTATCTTTTCAAGGCAGGTGATATCGTTTGAGAAATGGTTGCCTTGCGCTTATTCCTTGGCGCCAAATGGCAAAATCAATATGTGCGGATGTTGCAGCTAAGCCCTTCTCGTCGCTTCGTACACGGCTGGACCGCCTTGTCGGAACAGATGGTAAGCCCACGCCATGTACATGCATAATAAAGGGACGTACTGCGTAGGCGTGTTAATCAATTATCAAGTACCCAGCTGCTGTGACGCCATGTCTTGCTAGGTCCGCGGGAGCACATGCATTAGGTAGCCCGGGGAAATAAGCAAGTCACATGCCCAATCAAACCATTGCTCCTCGCCGCATCACATATTGCGACCCCGCAGGTATCACACAGAATTGGCGACGGGCGTGTTTATCACTTGTGCTTACACCAATGGCGCTTTACAGGCCGGATTCCGCGTGAAACTAGAACGCTTGGACTTCCCAGAAGGCAAACATGATATTTATACCGTAAAGCATAGATGGAAGTAAGAGACTCGCTCAGAAAATGTCTGCAGTCCGGAGGCCTCGTGCAATACAGAGGCTCTTGAGCTCCATTTCCTTAGTCGCTGCGGTTGTAGTCATCCATATCGCCCCAAACCTCGTCCTTGTCTTACCACTTCACCGTATCCCTCACCCGTTACCCTTATTGCTAGAGCTCTCTCTGCTTGATCAATGGACGGATCATCATGGCAGTACTACCCCAGCAAAGTGCACCGCCAGCACCTTCAGGCATTACACCAAATCTCCAAGGTGCCGAAAGCCCCCGGAGGGTAGCGTATTTGTTGTAGTTGGCGATGATATTGGTGTTTCCGGATATTACAGTTCCTCTTCGAATTTACATCGAGATTGCTATGGTAAAGGGATTCAAATTGACTGCCTACGCCAATCTTGCCCCGAGGTCTATTATGAACATGAGTGAGTGGAAGGAGGGTAAGATGGGATGGAATGTCAGCTTAGGCAGGACGAGTCGGTATTTATATACATTATAGACATGCTACGGTGCGTGTTCCAGGGAGGAGAGGAACGGCAACAAAAGGTTAAGAATTAACAGAGACGATTATTGCGGAGAAATTTATTGACCTGTCATTCGGGTGATAACTAGCAGACCGGAGCATTTTGTCAACGGTGTCAAGGACGCAATTCGAAGTCGTTCCACCCCCGTATGTGGTTTCAGTATCGAAGCCTTGTTCGAACGAATCCCAATCGAGGCTGAGTCCATAAATGTCGGCAAAGTCAATGGATTTATTTCAACGACAGACAACCACTATCTTTGCCAGGACAAGCTCCTGAACAATCCAGACACGGCGCCAGTAAGGCCGTACATATAAGGGACAAAGCTAGTTTCGCTCTTCATGCAACATGTCATTATCTCAATCGCTCTATTCTTGTAAAGTACCGGGTTCCTCCTGATAGATATCGCCAAACAGTTGCCTATGGAAAGAAAGTTGTTCAGCAGCGTCGAAATGGGTCAGCAATTTCATTTCTCTCATGCGATCCCAAAAATCCTGCGGAACATCCAAGACGCAATCAATTTGGCGACTTGCTTCTCCTCGCTAGGCGTAGACTTTTATAACCCTGCTGTATATCTCTCCCATTATCGATACTTGTGCCGACTCTTCATCTCCGTCATTTTGGTTCAAGCACGACCGATTACGCGGAACGCTTGCGACAGCAACTACCGTGGCAGAGGTTTGATGAATATGCGGTTGTGTATCCACACTAGATGCGATTGAGGCTCTTCTGTGAGAATAATCTCGCGACCTTTAACCAGTTGCCAATGCAAAGGGAGCCGTCATGTCCAAAGGCACGGCGCCATCATGGCTAGAACTTTAGACCAAAGATCCTGTGCAAGAAATATGGAAGGCTGGTCGGGCAGAGTCGTGATCGGCGGAGCTCCAACTCCAGGATCGAGATTGCAAACGAGTTGGTTCACTTCGGAAAATGGAGGCATGACTGCGTGGAAGAGTAATGTTGGGGCAAGTCAACTCCGGTTTGCGATAGATTCTGGAAGCGCATAGCATCTTCGTAGCTAGCAGGCGGCCGGGGAAGGACGTCGCGCCCTGGGCAGCTATTGGCTTCTTTCAGCCAACTTAGCCCAACTAAGCCTCGCCACAGCAGATAGGTTGTGCTGTTCTCTCAGCCTGGCCGCCCGTCTTCGCCCCGTCATTCTCTGCGCTTTTGGAGTATTACCGGTCTTTAGATGCGATCTACCCCCTTGCCCGGGTGCTGATATTCTAGGTGATAGGTGGCGGCGCATGGCGCATGGATAGGACGCGCCGAGACTAGCACAGAGCCAGGGTTCAGCCAGTGACAGACGACGACGTCGGGTAATCGATGGGCGGCAGAAGTACCGGGTGGGGTGCCGGAGTCAAAGTGGCTTGTTGAGTTCCTGCGGAGGAACGTACGTCGAAAAAAGCGGCACTTTTGTGTGCTGAGGATAACTGTTCTGTCGGAACGATGAGAAAAATGCAGTGTGATGTTTGTTCCAGTCGAGCACCCTAGCATAGCTTATCTACGGGACCGTACAGCAAGATTACCAATACAGGTCATTCTTGTCGGATTCCAAGGCCATGCCTGACCAGCCATAATGCCACAATCCCGGAGCTTTGAATAGACGTTAGAGTTAGAGCACATTAGTAGAGTATCATACAAGTGCCCACCTCACGACGGATAATGGACAGGAGTAAACCCGCGTCGGGCCGTGCAATGCTTTATGAGGTTAGTTTGTCTAGGGCAGCTTAATGCTAGTGGCGTCTGTTGTCGGATGGGCTGGATTGCATACTCTTCTGATCGCAGCACATTCCGCGTATATTAGCACATCCGTTCAAACTACACGCTATTTAATGAACCTAAATGAGCGACATTAATAACGTTAGAATCGGCATCGCTGAGATCAAATGAGAACAGGAAGTTCTAAAGAACTAGAACATCGAACTCTATGAAGAAATCCAATCGCTTCCAACATATATAAGCACCTCTTCGGCATCGTTTTTACTGACGTGATCATATGCGTCAGTAGCAGCCAGCCGAAGCACAGCGGAGCCAGTACTTTCATCAGCTTACTAAAGGAGGGATGGCATGAGCATGAACTTGGCTCTGCAACAATGTTGGGAAGGAGCCATTCTCAACCTCAACAAAAACCTCAACAAAAGTTTCACAACCCCAGGATCTCTGGAGCTAACTCCGAACTCATTTCTATGGTTCGCCAGCTCCCCGCTTGACATCCGTATGCGTGGGGCGTTGAGGAGATCCGAAGCTTATGGCTTCACTAGTGCATACTTCATGAGATCGCCAAGGAATCCGATGTGAGACAATTATGAACAGTGAGGGATTTTTAACGGGTTACAACGGCTTCCAAATCCTATATGAATCTTCTACATGCCTATTGTCCTTCTCTCTCAGACCTTCACGGATTGGAAATCAACTTACGACGGTCCACTCACAGAAAAAAGGATGAATACTACTAGGGACGACTGCTTGGAGAATTTGGAGGAGCTAGCAAACAGGATGTCCTTACCCTCCAGCAATCTCTTTCAAGATAAGAATATTCCAATTGTCCTCGGTACGACTACAATTTTGCCCATGTCTCACCGCTAACTCCGTTTAAAGTTCCAGGATTTCTCGGCTTTGGTCACTCACTATTGGGCGCATTGAATTACTGGGGCGGTATCAAAAATATTCCCCTATTGTTGATGCAGAAGGGATACACGGTGATCGTCACTACGATCGCCCCAATATCCTCTAACTGGGAACGCGCTTGCGAGTTGTATGCCCAACTCAGAGCTGGGCGGTATGTATCAAGCCACTCGAATTATGTTTTCGTCTTATCTCACGCTTTGCAAGATTCGATCGTTTCGATGCCGCTACGAATGCCATACCAAATTCTTATGATGTGGCGGTCGATTATGGCGCACCCCTGAGCTCGAATCCGGTACATCAACCACAAGCAGCCAATGCCACGCGCAGACGGGCGATACTCTTCACATTGTCGGACTCGTTCAACAACTGGACTTGGTCTGGTCAAAACAGGATCCACTTTCTCTGTCATTCCCAAGGAGGCAACACTGTCCGCTACCTTGTCAGCCTAATGAAGCGCGGGGCTCCAACAGAGCACCCTAGCTATTTTCTCGATCCTGAAAGAGACCGGTGGACCATATCAGTAACGACTCTTGGAACCCCTCACAAAGGAACCACTATTATTGACGTTCTAAGAAATTTTGCTTCGGTATGAAATTACCCTCATTGTAAACTAGAATCCTCCCGTACTAAATAAATTAACTCAGGGATCGGAACAGCTGCTTCTCAAGTATGCGGCAAGGGTGTTTGCCACGCTATCATTCCAAGACCCTCAAGAAAGAGCTTACGATCTGCAGCTCGATCACTGGGGTATTTGTAGAAGAGGAACAGAGACATTTGATTCCATGCGCCAGCGCCTAGAGTCGGTTAATGGGCCAGTGTGGCATTGGTTGAGGTCCAACTACAACGGGCTATACGATAACAGTATCGAGGGGGTGAACCATCTCCATTTGAACACCGAGGCTGTGTCCCGCAACATCTACTATTTTACTCTCTCTTTCCATTGTACCATCCCGTTCCCTAAGACTTGGCCTCAATGGACTCTCCAGGCGATCAGTAATTTCCCTATCGGACTGGTCGAATTTATCCGGAACGTTCTGAAGTCCGTCCCCTTCCTCAACTTCATCGCGGATCGCATTCTGGACGACATAACCCGTCTCGCTGGATGGAGGATCCTCTCGTCTATGATAGGCATTAGGGATCTTGTGCGTTGGTTTACTATTGAAGTGGGAAACAGACTTCTACGCGAGATGGGTTACAACGCCACGTTACCACTCCCCGGTGAATATCTTCCACGGAAAGACGTCCTTCCTTTCATACTTCCAATTGCCTATGCAATGGGAGGCCAGGAACTCTCCCCAAGGCAAAAGAACATCTTAGGCCCCAATGAAGGAGACTGGTTCCGCAATGATGGAATTGTAAATACAGAGTCAATGCGCGGCCCGACCGACCTGCTTGTGAGGAAGATCGAGACCTTCCCCACGACCGACTTCAGCGATGCACGCGGTTTATACTGGAATTTTGGCGTACATGATAGGATGGATCATATAGATGAAGTTGGAGTCTTCGTTGAAGAAACAACAGTAAGCTATATATCGCCTTTCATACTCAATAACTCAAAGGCTAATGATTCACTCCGTAAGGCGCAAGCCACGGAGCAGATGTATATCAACCTCGCGGCTGTTGTATCACGGCTTCCGCATTAAGATAATCTCTAGTTATACAGCCGGTTGATTACGTAAACAGGAATGGCGTTTGAATAAGACGGTGCTCCCAAGCGGGGAGGGCAGCCGTCCCGTTGCGGCCGCAGGGCTGCGGGAGAGGCGTTGGATTTTTTGGAGATAGATGAAGAGAGAGATTGGGGGTGTGCATGATGTGGCCAAATTAATTCTAGCCAGGCATAACCCATTTAATGGTCGTGTAATGCGTCAAAACCATGTCACTTATCGTGATTTGCGTGGGTACTGGAACGGTCTCGAGCCCGGGTCAAAATATACACGACCCATACTTCCCATCTCGTAACTTAAAGCCACAGACGCACATAGGGTGAACCAGAAGTTTAACTTCGAGTCTGGGAGGTGCTTCGTGCACAGTCGTTGCTCTATGATCATCCAATGAGGATGTGGCTGGCCTAGCTTGTGGATCGACAGCCAGAAGGCCTGGTTCAGCAGCCTCTGACGACGGCATGGCCGTTGATCGTGCCGTAAACATACGTGTTCTCGTCTAGCATCAGCCGCGCGAGCAGCAGCTCGACGTCCGTGACGGGGCAGATCCACGCGACGTGGTAGTCGGTGCGGCGAAGCTGGAGTTGTCCGTTGCTGGAGGCCTTGCTATCGCGCGTACGGCCATGACAAAGGGAGGAGAGAGTGTGTCGTAGGAGGCACTTTGTCCCATCGCGGACGAGTGCGCATGGACGGCAGCGTTTCCTCAGTCTGATCGTTTGCCTGCTTGGCGAGGTCGACTGTGAGGGGTCGAGCTGCGCCGCCCGCAGGTGAGCCTTCCGCGAAGCCTGCCTCGGCTGCCCGATACCAGTGTATAACTTGTGCAGCAAGCGCCAGTCTCTCAACCAGGCGTCCTTACTCTTTAGCCATCTATCACCGGTCAATTTCCGTTCAGTCATCCATGTGCGCTGCCAGATCTATATTCGATGCGGTGGAATCAACCGGATTCCTTAGCCCTGTGCGCCCTGGTGAGTTCCCGCTGCAATGTAGAGTGAGCCTGGTTTTCTAGCTATATGACAAGCCAAACACAATGGTCGGCGCATCATCCCTTAGTACCAAACTGAGGCGCTCCCCAGCATTAGGATAGCGGTGCTCGTCGGCATCGGAGGCGGAATCCCTCGCTCACCCGTTGCAAAGAGTTCTCTTAACGACATCCACCCCATAAATGTCGTGGTCGGGTGGTCCAGCGACAGGAAGCCCGCCTGCGTCTACCACGACCGTGGGAGGGCCAAGGTGGGCGGCGAGTTCGAGATGCTTGGCACGATGCAGAATCCGGACGAGAGACTCTTGCAGGCGCTCAGAATTCTCGTATCTGATCAGGATATGTGGAAAACGACGTTTGTTGATCAGCTCAGGCGGCTGCAAGAGCCGAAGAAGTTCGCCCGGAAGGTCGCTCGTCCTAGCCTCGGGCACGACCGGCTTTTCAAGGCCACATATCATCACAACGGGGTATATAACGCCACTAGCTACAACGCCTTCGCATTGAGGTAAGGTGTGTTTTGATGTAGCCGTGTAGCTAAATCAGCTGAAGAAGTGCCAGATAGCCTGACCCTCAAACAATTCTCACGCAAACTACCATTAAACTTCCATGGCGCAGCTCTAACGCAGGGCATAGCTGCCGCTATGTCCAGGCACCAGAGCCGATGAAAGGGATGTCAGCATATTACGCCTCCTTTAAGCATGCTAGATGCGCCTGTAACGCCTCCGCGAACACGAGAAAGACTTAGCTTAAGCTCGCAACCTAACTCTTTTGAGCGCTGGGGAAGGCGCTTGACGTGAGCTGCACGGCGCCTTCTTCATCTTACCGGAAGCCTCAATAACCACGTCAACCATAGACAGTCACTAGCTGAATGAGCCGGAAACGGCAGGCACATTATGTGCCGCCATTCATAATGCCTTCCAAAAACAATACTATTCGACGGTTAGACTAGGTCCTTTATTAAATCGGCGATGCCGAATAGATTAACATGGGTGATTGTTGTACAAGAAGTGCAGCCCCCACACTCTGCAGAAGGACGTAAGCGGGCGCGCTTGCAATTGTCCATAACTTGTTGGTTTTTCTGAGAATAACGGCTGCTTGACAAGAGCTCTGGCATGTTCTAGCTTCCCGTTGTGGTCCCTAATCCAGTGCATAATCCCTTGGGTCTTGGGTCCGTTCCACCAGCCTGCACGTGTCCTCACAGTGATGGAGTGCCATAACCAGAGTTGGGCCCTTAGATGAGGCAGGCTTACGACCCCGAGTTTGATCTACCATACTCCTTGATTATGCAGAGCTCGGTATTAAAACCACTGGATATATATAGGCCTCGGCTCCGTGTCCGGGCCACGAATGGCTAGGTTGCCACATAGCTGGTATTTCGATAGGCCGATCAACCTGGTTTATTGTGTACGGGCCGCTCCAGTGTTCATTCGACCTTTGACCCTCCCCGTCACTTATTACCAATGGTAGGAGTGAAGCTTGCGGCATTTTACGAGTCATTATCATTATGATGGACAGCGAGGCTCGAAGCATCCAAAAGTGACAGCCCTCACATATAGACTCTCCCAGTTTCTCAGCCTTATCAGGCATAACAATCCTCCCTAATGCTACGACTACTTACTCTACCCATACATTGATTTACATACTCAAATCGCTTGAGCCTAAAGAAATGGATCCATTCTCTACCGCTGCCAGTGGTAAGTGCTCTGTCACCTATACGGCGAAAATCATCTGTTCATTCTTGTAGGCTTGACATGTATGTCCGTAGCCATCCAAGTTGCAGACACATGCATGAAGCTGTATGACTTCTGGGAATGCATCCGAGATGCACCGGAGGATGTGGCCATCATCATGGAAGATTTGTAATATCTTTTAATCGTGATTAATGACATCGCCCGCACCAAATTGGATATGGCACCATCCATTGTAGCGGGATTGCAATGCCGCTAGAGCAAGATGCGAGTCCTAATCCCTTCCTTTATATGTCCGTGACCCAAACTTATTAGACTTAAAGGTGCTTAATACTATCTGTGAAGGCTTTGATGCTGGCTTCAGGTCTGCCTCTCGTAAGGCTCGACTATGGACAGCTTTCAAAGTCTCAACGAGACAGCGGCAGCTCCAGAAGTTCCGTGAGTCCTTAAACGATACCAAGCCCACTTTGATGTTGGCTTTAATGTATCGGGGGTGAGTACATGTGGAAGCTTTTGAGTATAAATTGGTCGTTAACCTTCCATTAGTATTCAACGAACGGACAAGAAAGCTACCGTGGAGACTGTCGAAACATTCGACGATGTGCCACCGCCATATACCAATGCGGATCCCAAAGCGCACATTTAAGGCCGCATTCGGGCAGCCCACCGCGCGGAGCCACCACAAGGATTCTTCAGCGTCTGGTTCGAAAGAAGCTGCCCTTGTATTTTCAAAGGCCTCCGAATCCGCAAAGAGTTCTTCGTTGGTGTCAAACAATGTGATGAAGAAGATCTTGAAACACTCAGTTGAACAGGCCATGGAGAATCTGATTAATAGTGGGACGATTCAAGAACTGATGTCACAAGCAACCAACCATGTCACGACGTTTGAGGCTATTTCAGCAGGCGATTGCGGCCCTGATATGTTCTGAATGAAGAAAGAGCAGCCAACTCAGGCACCTCCACCATATAACCCCAAGCCAGAGCATGACGACCAAGATGACCCCAAAAGTGCGACCAAACCCTCGCGCACCCATGTCTACCACCGTGTGTCTTCATATGGATCGACTTTCGGCTGCGTGTGGGTCCGTAATTCTACAATTCAACTCGATGCGTCGCCCAACAGTTCTACAGTCAACTTCCAAACTGTTACCTCGTTCATCTTCTACCCTGCATCCTGGCTCAAGCGGATTGGGGTTTAGCAAGGCGTAGAAGCTAGCATGGTAAATAGTGGAGATAGCTGGCAGTTCCATTTCACCCCGGTGCGAGCTGTCCCGGAGGACTCCCCAATCTTTGATCTCTGCAAAGCTGGGGAAGTCAGTGCTGTGATGCTTCTCCTTTCTAAGGAACATGCGTCATTGGTTGATACAAGTCCCAAAGGGTGGATGCCATTACATGTAAGCCCTTTCAATTTACTTCGGCGTTGTTTCATTCGCAACGAGAAATGAACATTAAATCGTCAATGAGTGTTGATGATTCCCTAGTTTGCTGCTGCGGGAGGCCATGTGGATTTATGCAGAGCCTTGATCAACAAGGGTGCCAACAAAGCAGCATTGGCATACGAAGGCCCTGCCTCTAATGTTTTGTAAGTTGTGTAGAAATCTCTGATGTATACTGCTAACTTATCGCTTAGATCCCCGATAGCAATGTTTGCAACACTCGCAAAAGACCTCCCATCCTCGGTTACGATCGAGATGCTTCGTCTCTTCATCGATTGCCTCGACATCATCGACCCCATGGCCGATGGTTGGATAGTCCACCAAGAGCTCAAGAAATCCTGGAACAAAGAACAAGAACCTGTCTCCCAAAATGCAATCGCGTGGCTCATGCGAGCGACCGCCGATGAACCATTCATCGCAGTGGGCCCCAAGAGTATTTGGGTGGCATTGCAGACTTCCGTTCGATGTTTCTTAGTTCAAGAGCGGACGAATCAGGTGCTTTACACATTGCTTGGTGTGCCTCAAGGCTCTAAGGAAAAATTCAGACATTCACATATTACCGCTTTCTTTCACTGGCTGGCGCTGCGTGGCAGTGAACGCGAATTAGTTCCCATGATCCTGGATGCAGGACGGTTTTGCCAGATCCGCGGCTTCGATTGGGTCGAAGATGACATCACGCCGAGCCAGTTCACAAAGGCCCCCCCTGTCATATACGCTGCGTGGGCGGTCGCTTTTCCGAATGGTATTGAGAAGGTCGACGAATATGTTGGTCTTGAGCTTGAGGTCTGCCTGGAGAGACTTTGTTGGACACCTGCATCCTTCCTTGATGTCCTCTCGCAAAAATCCTGTTATCATGATAACCCCGCGGCCAACAACGGCCCAGCGCATCGCGCATGCTCCTCATGCGGTGACTGTTATGGCCAGGAAGGATATGGCTTGGTACAACCGTCTCGCATCCAATTTTCTGAATGTATTAAAACGAATCATCGTCTGGGATGCCACTGTACGGATTTCTTGCGCGACCGGGAACTGATCGATGCTTCACCACCGCCCTACGACTCCACACTCGGCGTCGACGATGACTCCGGTATTGACGAAGAGTTTTTTGACGCTGAACCCGATCCCAGCAACAAGATCCCCAACTCCATGTCCTCATCGTTTGAGACAAACTCCGATCCGTTCCTAGATGCAGCGACCATGCTATATCGTGCGCAGGGGCGGATATGGATTGGACACTATGCGTCGACAGAGTTGCTTTGTGCTACATGCTTTTTACTGCGGGAAGATTATATTAATGAGGATGGCGTGGGGGACAGAGAGGAATTTCCGCCGGTGCCAGAGGGATATGAAATGTATCGGGCTGATGTTATGGATTGTGCTATTGTTGATTTCATACATATTGTTGGTTTTAATATCTTATTCTGGTGCTGAGCAGCCTGCTTTTCATGACCGTTTGTCTCAAAACGTCTACTAACACTGCGCAGTTTTACCATTGTCCCCGTTCGCATACTGAACATGGGTCTGGAATCTTTCAAGAACGCGTTGTTGAACTTGGTCAGCTAGCGGCATATGTCGCGCTAGATCTGAACACAGCAAGTCAACCGAATGCCGCGCAATCTCGAGTCTATTTCGAGTCCCTTAATGAATGGCACCGTACCCTTCCACCGCCGATGCACCTGAGTCGACTCAGTCTCGCAGATACACTTACGATGAACTGGCATACGAAGCGGTCTCTTTTGCAGTTGCACATACTGTTCTTAGGCTTGTTTATCGAGCTTTACCGGGATTGTTTAGTTGATCTTGGGAGGTTTCGCTTGAGCAATACCCCGATGGAGTCGGAAGATTTGGAGGCTTTGAAAGTCGTTGAGGAGCAATGCGTCTTAGCCGCGCGACAATCCGCTCGGGTGGCGTCGCTACCAAAGCTCGACAGCTTGATCCGGTCCCACTGCTAGGTTTCTGTATAGGTCAACTCCAATAGGAACGGTCCCAGGATCGCTAACGCAAAATATCGGTACCAGGTATACTAGCTTCACTGGCTGTGCAATCCTCCTATTCAGCGCTTCGCAGAAACTACTCGGACTTTGCGCAGAAGAATTTGGCCAGGACTTGTCATACGCATCTCCACATTTAAATGTTCTCTCCTTGTGTAGCTGTGACAACGCAACGGCGAGAAAGCTATATACCCCACTTCAGATTATTTTCAATGATGTCAGGGAGGTCGTGGTCTCGCCAGTTTATCGGAAAATGCGTGAGATGCACATTATCGTTAAAAACGTAGCGGTCGTGCCGCTCTCGTATCATGACGCGGCCGAGGGCAGGGGTGAGGCTAACAGGACCATATTAGATATAACAAGACGCATTATGGATGTACTTCTACAAAGACTCAGTTTATAAAAAGTAATGAACAAGAAAATCTGAGTAGGAGCTAATCTATGTGAGGCGAGACGAACAAACAGCTTGCTTTGGCAAATGGTGATGGAAACGGAGTTGGAAAGACTGTTTTTAGATGTCAGCTGCAACTGTGGCGTACCGGCTATCGGCAGATCTATGGATCATAATCAAAGTATATAACCGGCTTCTTGTGATTAATTCAGGTAGGTGAGGCGGCCTCGAGTACCCACAGTGTATCTATGCGCATGGCACGGTCCCTGCAGCGTCTAGATGATGATTTATATGTTCTTGCGATTCGCCCTACTGGCTGGTCTTCACACTCTGAAACGATGATTCGTCCTCGCCAAGCAAGGAAGAGAACGCAGTTCGAACACGGTAGAGCTTGCGTTCCATTGGAAGCCTCATACACCTTCATCAGCCGGCATTGCGAGATACTCAACGACCAACGCTCCGTCTCACAGACCTACTTATATAATTATTAGGGAAAGGCAAAAGTCGAAAATCTACTTCGCAATGTCCTTGAGAATGTAGTCGCTTACAACAGCGCTGCCATCCTTGAGAGCTTCCATCTGTTCGACGGTGCAAGTATAGATTGGGTTGAGAGCATAGCACTCATTCTCCGGGCTGTCTGGCAGCTTGTTCTTGACATCGAAGCTGCTGATCGGACCTTGCGTAGAATAGTCGCTGGTTATATCCACACCGCCTGTCGCAACGTCCTTGTTGAACATGACGCGGTCGAATATTTGAGAAACAGTCTCAGGTTGAAAAGCCCCAACATTATGTCCGGCGTCGAAGACGCGAGAAAAGGAGATCTTGTCGTGCTGTCTTACAAGACCAGTGGATTGATTCGAGGATACTTGTATCGAAGCGTAACCTGAGGAGCGGAAGGCTGGAGAGGAAAGATACTCCATTGCGAGACTGACTGCTTCGCCGCCGAGCCCTTGTACCATGTCAGTGCATCAACTTTGTGAGAGAAGTACAGTGAAACTTACAGTTGCAGCGATAATCACGATCACCGAATACCATGGCAACCTTGATGCCACTTTGCGCAACATAGTTGATCGTATCGATTGACACGTGGAAGGGGTCGCCGGTGACCCCGAAGTACTCCGGGACTATCGTAGGGCCGCTGATCGAAAAGTTGACTGGAACACCAAGCTCTTCGCGCACCCATTCTTGGTTCATGAAGCCGATGATGTACTGTGGGGGAAATACGGCGAGGGTTTTGCGCGACATGTCAAAAGCGTTGCGCTTGGTGAAATCATTAGTATGACTAAAGGCCCCTACGCGGGTAGTACTGACCTGTGAAGTTGCAGCGTATGCACCTTGGACGAATTGCCAGCAGTATGTAGTCGCCACCGCACAAGCATCGTTGATCGTAGTGTTGGTCCCTGTGTTTTCGGGATCTGCAGCTGCGTAGTCGCGGCAAATCTCGATCAAGTCGTTGCATCCGCCAGGCTTAGTCAAGTTGTTCATGGCTTCCTTATAGACGCCCTCGGTGATGGCCTGCAGCCCGTACGTATTGTTGAAGGCCATCTGCGGATATAAAGGGGCTTCTATCTTCGAATCAACACAGCCATTTGTGAAGCCCAAGGTGTCGAGATTCATCAGTGTCGTGTTGCGCAGGCATGTTTGGAGGGTGCCGTCACGTATCTTGCGGTTCTGCGATTCGAAGTGCGCCATGATTGCCGGTGCCCAGTGTCCGCCATACTGTATCATATTAACCTTCTGTATATGGCACGACTGCTTTTTCACTCACCGAGTTGCTCCACATGCTAACGCGATCGTCCGAGGTATCGTGCTCAGGAAACTCCCGGAGCCAGACCTGAGCGAATGTCCACATAATCTTGGCAGCATTCGCAGTCGTGTTAGCAGCGGCACCAATGTTCTGCGTCGGCAGAATGCCTTTGAGGAACGTCGCATTGGTTTGGATTGCGTCCATAGACCCATTGACTGGAGTGATGGTCCCGGTCAGGGTGTCTAACGTGCTTGCCACCAATTCATCGTATGAGAAACCCACTTGCACGGGCTGATCAATATACAGCATGTTGACATTGTTATTCCAAGACCAGGGGTTGGGTGAAGTGCTGTTCGAGTCGGCGTTGATCTTGCAAGGTCCGTTCTCCGCCGTCACGCCTGTGAGGGCTGTAGCTCCGGGGCCACCTCCGGTGTAGAGAGCAAGAGGGGCGTTCTGTGGATTGTTTCTAGCTTCTAGTCTGGGTCAGCGACGCTCCAGATGTATCTTAAAAGGTTTTCTCGTACCAATGTACCAAAAGAACATGTGTGCATCATATTCATTGGCACCTCCAGCGCCTTCGAGCACCGAGTGTGGAAGTCTGACATAGCCACTGAATGAACGCACTCCTGCTGTAGTCTCACAAAGTTTTATCTACTCAGAGTTAGTGCAAGCCAGGATATGACCGTACAACAAAAACGTACTGATTTATAGTCGATGCTTGCGCCAGGCGCTATCGTGGACTTGATGTGGTTTGGATAGGCTTGCGCATTCGAGAGAGGGCAAACATATGTGAGTAAAAGGAGGTGAAAAGCAACGGAGTATTTTGATAGACCCATGGCCGCGAGAGAATTTTGGGGGGGCGATATGTTTGAGGAAAGTTGCATTAGCATGTCTCCTGAGTTGGACTTTGACCGGACTTATAAAGAGGAAAAGAAACTTCAGCATCAATTTGTGCGTGTCTCTTCCCCCTTATTTTTCGCCATATCCGTCAATGCGACGAAGCAGAACCATCATAATTAGAACAACTAAGCCAGATACGGATTCGATCAGACTGTGATTGGCTCGTTCGCTTGTCTCGCGATGGTGTTTCAGCAGTGAATTAGAAGTTCAGTAACATCTCGTGCGAGTCTTTTCTCCCTTAGAACAACTAAGCCAAATACGGATTCGGGTAGACTGTGATTGACTCGTCCGCTTCTCGTTCCATCCTGGATCACAACGTCAGGCACAGGCGCGGCCTGTAGGGGCGTAGCAAACCTACGCAATAAAGACACAGGATAAGCGATTTTCCTCGCCGCCTTCATGTTATACTAGAATTGACCGGATCGAATTTTTATAAGCCAAGAGTTTCCGGATGATGATCCCGGAATTAGTTACGTACGTTGACTATTATTATTTACAGATTTTACAGCTACCTCTACGTGAGGTAGCTGTAAAATCTGTAAATCTAGTTAGAGGTAAATATACCGCCCGTTGTACTATAATCTTTAGCGCGGGCGAGTAGTCTATCAGCCTCAACCTTAGTTACTTCGTTTAACTAGCCAATTAATACGGAGGGGAGATACCAGCCTCCTTAGCGCTAATAAGATCTTAATCCCCTATACTACCCCCTAGCTAGAGACTACAACGTAAAATACGACTATTAGCCAAGCTACTTAAGTTCTAGGGGTCTTCCAAAATAATATAATTACTACCTCTTATCTCTTTTATTACGGAGCGAGGTACGAGCGTAGTATATAGAGTCAGGTCTACTAAAGTAGAATATCCCTATTAGTTCTATAAGAGGTTAGTAGTATTACCCTATTCGACTAGAATAATATTTAAATGGCTGATAGCTAATATATTTTATATAGCCTTAGTATAGCTATAGACTACGGCTAATTAAAACGCTATATCTATTTCTAGCTATACCCTATTAAATCTAGCTACAGTACGGCTATAGGCTACGGCTAATTACGAACGTATACCCTTCTCTAGCTACTTCCTACTAAAATATCGAGCTTAACAACTAGCCTATATCAAGCTTAGTAGCTGGCCGATATCAAGCTTAGTAGCTAGCTGATATCAAGCTTAGTAGTTAACTTAGGAGCTAGCTAATATCGAACTAAGTAGCTGGCTAATATTAGCGTTGGTCTTAGAGACTAATAACCTCTTATCGTCGTATAGACCGTCCTCCCCCTATTCTAGGTCTCGATCGGTACGTCCCTGATGTACTTTCTCCAATCTATCGGAGGCGCCATCTTTATCTCCATCAATTAGAACGTCTTCGCCAATAACCTCTCCGCCGACCTCGCTGAGTACGCCCCCGATCTGGACCCCGCCGTCGACGTACGGTCCGGAGCGACGAGTCTCCAACAATCGGTCCCCTCGCTGCAGCTCCACTGGTCAAGCTGGCCTACAACAACGCCATTACGCGTACCTTCATGGTTGCCACCGTGATGGCCGGTCTGTCCATTATTGGTGCCTTAGCCGTCGAGTGGAAGAACGTCAAGGTAAAGAAGGACAGTGGCGGGAACAAGGAGGTCGTCGACGGCGAGAACATGGAGACTGTTGATAGTGAGAGCAGAGAGGCCGTCGACGTCGCTGAGAAGAAAGAGACGGGCAATACTGCGTCTTAGGGGCGCGCACCACATTCCTACTGTCTTCCCAGCCGACGGCCGATCTATACTGAGGGCTGAATGTACCTGACATTTCGATTGTCCGCTCCTGAACTGAAAAATTCGGTCTTCGTGGTGGTTCGAAGCCTGGCGACATGCATTATTCACATCTTCGCGTTTTCCTTCCCGTTTCACGGTCTTCTCGCCTTGGGGTGGAGTTTTTCCCACTCCTAGAAACGCTGAGATACCTACCGTATCGAACCAGAGAGAAGCCTGGCGCTACGTTCTTTCTCCTCTAATAATGGTTTGCAGCGCAGCGGCCAATTAAGCCGTTTATTGAGTATTACCTATGACCCAGAATATTTACTGTAAGATAAATATCGGCCTCCTTTAACAAGCATCGACTCAACCGGCAAGCTATACTTCTATCTCAACGTTCTATTAGCTAGGTAGTGGTATTGGGACTCCAAGTTTTTTCATTTTTATAAGTACGAGGCATTACCCAAACGTGATACCTCCGTAATCTACATCCTCGCCCAAGGGGGCGAGCTCCTTTTCGCCAACTCATCCTCGCCTAACTAACCCTCACCCCTCCAAGGAAAAGCCCCTAAGTCCCCTTGCCACAATGCATTCTTAACAATAGCTGCTGTGGCAACGGATCAAACAACCAATTTGCATCGCGCCGCAAGAGCTAAGGCAAAGGTAAGTCCCCGAGCAGGTTTCCGATAGACATTCGCTAAGCTTTGCTTCGTCGCAACCCCTAGCCTTTAGAGCCTCGACTTCGGCCATGGTACCTGGAATTTGTAAGCCTGTTTGTATCACATTTCGAGGTCGATGATTGGGGGGAATAGTGCGCACCTGTATAGGGAGGAGGAGCCGCGATGGCGGTGGTAGCGAAGAGCGCAGCCGTCAGAAGGGTGATGGTATAGCGCATTTTGGAGGGATGCGGTGTGTTTGGTAGGCGTAAGTTGTAAGGTTGAAAGAGATTTGGAGTTTGTAGAACTTTGCTGAAGTGGCTTGTTTGCTTTGATTTAAGATATGTAGGTTGAAGGCCGAGTCGGTGTCTGGATGCTGTGTCTTCCTACAGACAGACATCGTCCCTCCAGTACCTTTATATATTCAAGTCAACACCGCCGTGTCCGAGTGAGGGCCGCGAGATACAACCAAATCCGGTAGGGTTTACTATTATACCTAATCCGGGCTTGGCGGTTTTCCACGCGATTCCTTACGTGGTCCCTACTCCCGTTAATATGAAACGTTACAACTTGGCGTGGTAAACAAGTTAAACAGCCAAAAGGCCGGTATGCCTGAGGGTAATGGAGAAGACCAACATAGCCTCTATACTAAGAATAGCACATTAAGTACCATTCTAAGGGCGATGGTTTCGTGCTGGCCACACCCCTAGAAGGGCTAGTAGGCATTACTCGTATCTTTCACGGGTCTTTATCGGCTATTTAAGCGTTTCTCGCTTGGCCCGTAGGAATGTTTAAGGCTGCCTATTACAATTTCATGTCCAAGTAAGGCGTTTTTCGGACTGCGTAGCTTGGCGGGGGTCAATAGTACTTACTAGCCTTGCGCGCTAAGGGTTCTCCTCGGCCCGACGGAGTTGGTATTAACACGGTTTGCGGCGCAGCACTAATTGCCACCCTAAGTACACCGCGGCGCAGCAGCCGTTAATCTAATTGCAACTCCGCCGTAAGCCCCATGCTTGGGCACAAATTTCAGGCCACCCGCCTTTTCGTTTTTGCTTCACCCACCCTCATCGCATACTCGATGCTCTAGGGACTACAGCGCCGTTCCGACGTACCATGTCACGCAAACAACCTCTCGGGACGATTCTTGTAACAGGTGGTGCCGGTGGCTTTGATCGCACATTGTTGAAGCTTTAGTGTCCGACCAGGCCTTTGACGCCATTGCCTCTAGCTTTGAGCCCTAGGTTATTCCTAGCCAGCAGGTTCAAGGAGCGGCCTACCATGCCTGCGATGTCAGCGACCCAAAGCAGTTTACAGAACTACTTGACCGCATCCGACCACGCGTTATCATACATACCATTGGGCCTGGATTCTTTTCGCCGCCCCAAGATCACTATAGAGTGACGTATGAGCTATCGAAGCAGCTTATTACCGTCGCTCGTGAACACCCAAGCGTTGAAGCACTCGTGTATACATGCACAGCGGAAGCCGTCAACATGTGGCCGGTGTACAATTCTCGACTAGTACGAGAAGATCAAGTCGGATTGCATAGTTTACATTCATGTCCCAACGCGTACCCACGCACGAAAGCCGCCGTCGATGCGCTTGTTACTGGCAATAATACTCCCGAGGCCCTCCACAACACCACGGGTAACTTCAAGGATCAGCTACTCACCTGCACTCTCCGCGTGACAGGACTCTACGGTCCGCGCGATCGCCTAACGATTGGGGAGTTGCTTACGTTGGTCAATACATCCAAAACTCGGTACCAAATTGGCGTGTCTTGTCCGCTCGGATGAAGTCGATACGCACATCCCGGATCCGACATCATGAACTGAGCGAGCGGCTGCCGGAACGTTATCGTCTCCCAGTCCACCTTATCCATGATCCAAGCATAGCCATGTCGTCTCATGCTGTCGCGAAATCCTAAGCCCTCGTATCGCCGCAGCCCGTCCGGCTGGTTGACGTCGCTTCGATAATGCACGTCCTGCCAAAGGCCGCCAGCCCGCTGGATAAGGCCGCCGGAGTAGGACAACTGGAGACACCGCAGGAACATAAGTATGATCCGAGTATGCTCCCACGTGAGGAAATGGTGGTGGTTGAGGCCGTAGAACATATCAAACCCAACGCAGAACTTGTTGATATTCCACCGCAACTAGTTCAATATGGTGGTGGTTGTGAACATGTAGTGTGACGGATTGCGGTCTTGCGCCAGTCGGAAGCGTTGCGTGTGAAGCTGCCGGTGTTGAAATCGAGCGTCAATCTGACCGAACAACGTCTTCGAAACATGATGCCCCTCCCGCGTGCCAAAGCACTTCTGTGTCGATCTTGAAATGGTGTAGTCACAGCGGAGTTTGGTGTAGAGGTACGCCCGGATCAACGTGACGGGGTCGTGCGGCTTGTATTTGTCAGTCTGTCGCTGAGTTGCGAGCTGGAGGTGGGCACAATCGCGGGAAGGGACGTGGCGCCCTTCCGCTTCAGGGGAGGCGAGCGCGGGCTCGAGTCGTTATTGGCTGGAGGAGTGAGAGGGAGGTAGGATGTAAACGTAGAAGTACCGCATGAGCCGATGCGATCGTTCTGGGGTATGGGTGGGCTACTATTGCATTGGTCGTTTGTTGCTTGGACGGTGCAAATCAATCCCGGCGCACTAAAGTTGTCGATTGGTCGGCTCCGTATCATTATTAGGGATAAGGAGCGGAGTAAAAATCTCTTGGGGCTCACCAGACTCTCACAATGTGCCAACGATCACCTTCATCGAATCTAACGTCGTAGATACTATCATCGTAGATACTTGGGCTAGCGGATCGACGGCGACTCCCTCGCCGACGCTAAAACATGCACCAGAAAAGTGCCCATACAATCAACCCGGAGTCGGGAAACAGGAACCAGAAAATGGGCACCAATCGGGGCAGAAAAGGGGAAACAGAAACGCGCCTCAGAATAGAGTAAAGTAGCGATTAGCTAGCCACGATAGGCTAAATTACTAGGTCAAGTTGTATATAAATAAATAGATATTCTTACATTGGACCCATTAAGCCTAAGGTGGTAGGAATGTTAAGGACATAGAAACAACCATTTGAATTAGCACTTTACTCCTCTACCTAACGGAACGACCCGAATATGATAAAAGTAGGACATGCAATTGGCTGTAATAAGAAAATAGACCTCTTGCTAGGGTTTAACCTTATCTAGTTCTTTGAAGACCCCCCGGTTGACAGTGAGCCTCCGTCTATCACCTGTTGAGAATTGTACGTATTGAGTTCTCTTTCGGAATTCTGGAACGTACGGAGACCAAGTCTGTGGAGAGCCCCTTCAATTGGCGCTTTGAGAAGGGGGGCACATGCGCTCAATAGTAAGGTGCTTTCCTCCAAGCGACTCCAGAAAAATAGAGGAACAATCGTACGAAAGACGTCTTGGGAGGAGAACCTGAATGTATTAGAGTGGACGAGTTTCACTACCTCTGTGGCTGCAGCGACCAGGCCCAGCATCATCAAGAGCGAGATGAGGCATCTTTCCACCCAAGACCGGTTGAGCGTCCAGATTATGAAGACTGGCATGATGGCTACCGCTAAATCGCCCGCCAGGCTAACAGCTGCAAAGATTTAGTCTGATTCCATAAGAGTGGGAGCAACAGCGACACCTACTAATAATCAAAATGGTAATTGAAAACCGTACCACTTCGCTCACGCATTTTCGGTCAGGGACATTCTCCCATGCGGAATGCAAAGGGCGACACTTTGCAAAGTGGTAGCTTGAGTTGGCGAGAAGAATCAATATCTGCACGCCAATCACAGCCTTTAGGGCTAACTTCCATGCCCTTGATACGGCCAATGGCAGTAGCATAAATGCGACAGAGAGCCTGGTGAAACATGTCGCAAATAGCCAAGCCAATTGAGTCATAAACATGTACAGTAGTATGGTTACGGCATGGTCCGGCGATACGAAGCGTGTGTGACGTCCAAGTCCTTTGGCTACAGTGACTGCGAAGAATGAATGGGCAAGGATTGCGAAAACCTGCTCGTTAAGGTATTAGTTATTCTCCTTTCGTGACAGCAATTTCCTCTTTCTGGGTGCGACTTACCACAGCGATGGAAAGAGTGTAGTCGGAAGCATCTAGCTTGTATTTCGGAAACACACGGGTGTAGATTCTTATAGCGAAGACGAAGAGGCTAAGAGCGAAAATGGTCATAACAATGGGAAGGTTACCCAATGCAGTTGAGTCGTCTGCAGGGTGCCGTTGGGCCATATTGGGCGAAAATGGTAGTAGAACGAAGCAGAACGAAGCAGAACGAAGCGGTTATCTTCCGAGTCTTTTATTGAGCAATACTGAAGGGTTCACGTCGTGTGGCCACTCTCCATTTTATAAATGATCCGGCCATTGCGTCCATAAGATAATCGGTGTGGATGAATGATGGCTCAAGCCTCATAATTTCTTCTTTATTGTGAGGGAGCGGAATCTCCCAGATGGTTTCTATCGGTGCTAATGGCTGGCTGGCTCCAGGCTAGAAGCCCATTTCTCGTCCAGACTACTCAAACACAAAGCTTTGGAAATAAAGTTTAGTTCTCTTTAGGGTGCGGGGCCGAGCGTTCTTCGGCCTGCTAGCGCCTGTCAGACTCTCTGCAAGCGGCATGCAAGACATCTGGAGAAGGTGGGGAGCGCACGTCAGCCAGGGCGTCGCTAGGCTCATCCATGAGCGGTCAGGCAGGAAGCTGTCTAAAGAATATGATCAGAAAATGCTCCATTAACTAACCTCTAGCTCTAGGGGATTAATCCTATAGAGAATATGTTACACCCTTCGAAAAGCCTGTGTGACTCTCGTTGCACACTTTTATCTACTATATACGTACAGGAGCTACTCTCTACGCAGCATCATGATTAAGTTTGGTAACTGACATGTAGCAATTCGTCGTGCATGGTCGCAGGGAGCGCCACTCGAAAGGAAAACAAGCATGTGGCCGATGCAGCGCGAGAAGCGGCTGAAGGCACATGAATCGCGCTTCAACCAACTCGATACGAGGTTTCATGAACATGCTCCATCAGAAATCCACTCCCCATGAGCTCTCGGACTCCCGCTGGGAACCTTTGGCCGAATGCAAGATGGGGTGCTGCCACGTTTTCTCTACACCTGCTGACAGACGCAACTTTCGCGACTTAACTCTTCCTCGGTCGAATTGTAACAAGTTGCGTCAGCTGGGCAACTACCTATCGGCGGGGCGGCTTGGACAAAAGTTTTCACTAACCATTTCCGGAAATGCGGGCTCTACAGCCCGTTCTTTCCACCCCCTTTATACTTTCGAAGCGCCGAAGCCAAAGTTTGATTAATGTATGCCAGAGATCACGATGCTATGGCCCACGGCTAACGCAGCGACGAGAGCAGGGAATCCGGACGAGCGCCGCGATAGTGGAGGGGCCACGCGAAGGCATGTAGTGAGTGTGAAGGATGTAGCCACACGCTCGTCGCACTCTGCAAAACCAAACGAGAGGGGGAGCACGGTGCGGCCGCAGGGGGCTGCCTGTATGTCGTCCATCAGACCCATCTGAAATCGTCCCCATGGATTTTGTGGTCTCGTTCGAGCCCCAAGAGAGCAAAGAGAGGAGCCCGGCGCCTGACGAGCGAGTGTTTGCCGCATGTGCCTGACGCCAAGCCCGCCGTCATGTTCGTCTCCGACCCGCCAGTTACCCGCGAGCCCGCCTCCAACAACCCCGCCATCCACAACCCCCGTCGCCCAGGAGCCCCAACCCACGACGACTTCCATCCCCACGACGACTTCCATCCCCACGACGACTTCCATCCCCACGACGACTTCCATCCCCACGCCGTCCACGCCGACCCGGACATCCCCATCCATACAGACCCGGAAACCGACTCCGCCTACGGCGATGCAGAGGACTATCTGTCCGACACCACTTCCATTGCCAGCACCATCATGAAACAACGCTGGGAAAATGGTCACCGTTACAACAAGTTCCGCAAGGGCGAGTACTATGCCCCCAACGACGAGATCCACGCCGACATGATGGACATCGCCCACCAAATGCACCTCCAGATGCTGCACAACAAGCTCCATCTAGCCCCCGTTGGTGAATAGCCTTTCCGATCGCCCGCACTCTTTTCATTTTCCGATCGCTGCAGATAACCCCAAACGCATACTTGATCTTGGCTGCGGCACGGGGGTAAGCTTCCCAGAGCACCATCTCTTCCCTTGCTTGCAATCTCTCACACCTTCAAGATCTGGTGTATAGACATGGCCGACGTACACCCCGCCGCCGAAGTCCTCGGCATCGACCTCTCCCCCATCCAGCCCTCCTTCATCCCCCCCCAATCGCAAGTTCGAAATCGACGACATCATCGAGCCCTGGACCACCCGCCCCGGCGAATTCGACTTCATCAACGCGCGCGCCCTCTACGGCAGCATCGCAGACTGGCCCGCCCTCAACGCCCAAATCTACGAGCACCTCCCGCCCGGCGGCTATTTCCACCAGCTCGAGCCCTCCATCCAGTTCAAATCCGATGACGGCAGTCTCCTCCCGGACCATGTGCTGAGCCAGTGGAGCGACGTCTTCCACCAAGCGTCGGAAAAGTTCGGCAAGCCGTTCCGCGACGTGTACTCGCTGGGTAGCCGGATAAAGGACGCGGGCTTCGAGGACTTCCACGAGACTTGGTACAAGTTGCCTGCGCGTGGCTGGAGCTCAGATCCGCATATGAAGGAGCTGGGGCGCTGGAACCTGGTCCAATGCACGCAGGGTGCCGAGGGGTGGGCCCTCTTCCTGCTGACTAAGATCATGCGGTGGACGATCGAGGAGACGCAGATTTTTGTGGCGAGGTTTAAGAACGGGTTGAAGGACAAGACCGTACATGCGTATCTGGAGATGTGAGTATGGTTTCTCTTCGTCGTGAAACGCGCCCTAATTTTGATTTAGCGTCGTCTTGTACGGGCGAAAACCATTGAGTGCGACTGGTAGTAGTGCGGCATAAGTAGATGCGCCGGGTTCAGGTCCACTGGCAATCGCACCGCCGAATGTGCATATAATGACTGGTAAGTCGCAGTCGGGAAAAGGCGTGTAATGGGGCGCATCCAACGTTTGAGCGTCACGCATGTCCATGCAATCGAACCCTTTCAACGACGACAACCATCTTCTCTGCCGATTCATCAATCCATATACATCCCGCCATGCTCATATCTTGCCAAACACAAACACCCCCTTCCCTTCCCGATAGCCCTCAAGCGTATCCTTCACCCTGGCCACGAGGTCCTCACCCCCTGTCTCCCACTCCCACTTGATCTACAATCTTTTCCACCTCCTTGCTTGTGAAGGGCCATTTCAGGGCTCGGAACGCATCATGTTGCGGCCTGGCCAGGCTCGAGTCGGTCCTTGAGCCAAGAACCACCCCGGGCGGCTGGCATCGCAGCACGCGCTTGCCGGTGCGTACCAAGACAACGGACAGATCAAAGAGGCAGTGGCGCTGCTGGAGCACGAAGTCAAGACTAGGGTGATTACGCTGGTAGAGAACTACCCCTCTCGGCTTTGGTCTTGGCGGGCGTTGAGCCCGGGTCGTAATGACGTAGCTGATGGGCGCGTCTTAGCTACCGTGATGGTTAATTGATTTGAATAAATTTGGGTAGAAGTTATAGTTACTAGAGGGATAGTAGAACCGCCTACTATAGCTATACTTATTAGCTAATAGCTATTAAGAAAGTGATATAGTTTACTTTAAAAGCGGATAAGTTATCTAATAAGCTATATTATCCAGACGCATCCAGCTCCCAAAAGCGCCTTTCCTGGGCTCGACCCACACGGGCTCGTGAGCGACGAAGCATAGTGTGAGACGGCTGCTTTGGGGTTTGCGAAGCTCGCTGGTGACGAGGTCGACGACGTGCGGCGGCGGGTTCGTTAGGCGATGCGGAAGCTGGGTCCTCGCGCAGGGGTGACGTGTCGGGTGGAGTTGGAAAGGATTGCAGTTTGCGATGCGATATCTTCGGCGATGGCGAGGGTGAAGGAGTTGGTATGAGTTGCGGAGATTGTCGGCCCCAGCTCAGTTCGGGGGTTTTGTTGTATGGCACTCGTTTGAAGGGCGCTTCCGTGTTGCCAGTCGCCTCCCGCTGATCCTGCAGCTTCGATAGTGCAGCAAAAGAGAGGCAGAGCAATGTACTGAGCTTGGTAGATCCTCAGCACGTCGTCTGGTATTGTCAGTGAGCGCGACGGCGATGCCATGTCATGTTGTGATGATATCATGCGTAAATGTTCGATGGAGGACGCGGTGCCCAGATGGCCGTGAAGTCCTCCCTTGGCAGCGCTAGTCTCATTGGGAAACCTCCGCCCGCGTCATCCCACATTGTATCTTCAACCTATCCTGCACCCTACAACGAGACCACTTGTCTAATCTCTCGACTTCATGGACCCGCATGGCGACGAAACCGACGGCGACACCGAGCCAGATGTGCCGTCATGGGACAATGTATATCTCGGAGCGTCCAATGGCGACTTTGCGCGATTGGTGCCACACTCTCCAGCGGCCCGCAAACTCTTCAGTCAGGTCGTCCGGCTTCTTGAAAGCGATGCGAGCAAGTGGCATCACGTGCGCAGGTTCATTCACTATGAAATTACGTGTCCTGACGAGAGCACCGCCGGAAGCAGTTTTGCCACTGCGACCCCACCACCTCAACATGAACCCCTCCAGGATTACTGTGGTTACTACCGACTGAGCGTGACGAACGAACATGCTCTTCATTCGCGCCACTGCAGGCTGCGACGCCTCCTCCAAAACGGAGTGTTGCTAGCTGTATCTGACAGTAGAAAGGTAATGTATCGCTCATCTATCATTGTACTGTCGACTTATCCCTATTGTAGGTCAGTGTGGACGGCAGAACCTTCCAACGCGACGCCAAAAGAGAGCAGGACGAACAAGACTATCAAGCCTCTCTCCAGCATAGTAGCAGCATCCGACTTGGTGACCTGACTTATCTTCTCGTCTATACAGATTTGAACCCGAAACAACAACAACGCGAACTTCAAGATGCCCTCAAGCGAGCTAACACTGAGCTCAACAATTCCGTCATGCTTCTGTCACCAACACCATCCAGGCACACTATTGACTACCATGGCTACAGCATCTTCGATGCCCATCTTCACGGAACAACGAGCACTGTTTCATTGGGATATGACAAGTCAAATGGGAAGCCAGTCGCCGTCAAAATGGTCAAATGTACCGCTGCGCAGTTCAATGACCTTCGAAGAGAGATTGAAATCCTGGGCCGCCCCAACCATGTAAGTTGCCATGGGTAGCAAAAGAACGTGACTGAGGCTTTGTTTAGAGGAACGTTTGCAAACTTGAAAAGGTCGTCAATTGGGACTCATCCGCCGATCCAGGTATGTGGCGTCAAGATGAAGGTCCCACGGTGGGCCAGCAACCACTAGAGCGCTGGAGTTACTCACATCCTGGAAGTCTCTTCCTGATTCTGCCACTTTTCTTCGTGACTCGATGCACCAGGTAGCGTCCGGCCTCGCTCATGTTCACAGCCTTAACATACTACACCGAGACACCAAACCCAACCCGGTACATACCATAATCGTCGACTTTGGATGTAGCGATCCGGATCCGACAAGCATGCGTCATCACCGGGGAACAATGACTTATCTTGCTCCAGAGGTCATGAAAGTGAAAGACGGAGAATCAACTCAACCATTCTCCTTCCCATCAGATATTTAGAGCCTCGGTGTTACTCTTGTCGACTTCCTGTTAAGCAAGCAGTTTCACAAACAATTGGGAAAGGCTGCAATCTATGAGAAGTTCAAGAAGACTATGGCAACGAATACTGTTGAGCTGCACTATCCGGAATTCTGGGATCTGGTCCTAGAACTTTTGGCGTGGGATTCTGAAGTTCGACCAACGGCAATAGAAGTGGCTCAACGCCTCACGGATCAAGAAGAAGCCCGGCCCGAGGAAGTCTCGCGACGCGCATCGACGAGCGAAGAGTCATCGGCCAAACGCGAGAAACTCCAGATCTAGCCATTAGGATTACACAAAGATGCAGACAAGATTGGTCCTCGCGCTGAGTACAAATTGGCTGAATAGGGCTTGTGGGTATTGCTATCACGAATCCTCTTTCCACGGCAACGTTGAGGATCCCCAGTCTCTAGAAACCGCGTCCCATTACCATCCTGACAGACGACGAAAGGTCCGACTCCCATGGCAACGGACAACTATGCCAACCAGCACCACGCAGAAGACAAGATAGATGAAAGCAACAAAGATTAGCCCGTCAAGGGACACGTCGTATCCGTCACCCGCATCGTTGAATTCAATACGACAGGCCTCACCACGCCAACACTCACAAGTGCCTTCGTCGTTGTCGTTGGAGATCGCCATGCATGCCCTGGGTGTCTCGATCATGCAAAGATTTTTGGGCAGGTGCATCGCAGTGTTGAGGGCGACCTTGGTCGTCTTGCTGACGGAGGCTCCGTCTGTGGAGCGCATATGACGCATGTGGGCTTCGGCGGTATCCAGATGATCCAGGAAACTACGAGAAGTCTCGTCGAACAACGCGGAGAAAGCTTGAAGAAGATGGAGTACGGCTGCGGGGACTACGTCCATCCTTTCTCCGTTTGGGAGCGCTCTCGCATGGAAGACGACGTTGATGTAGCTCTTGGTCATGCTGGGACCGTCGTGGTAGAAACGATTGGCCATAGTGAAGTCGATCTTTCACAAGAGATGAAAGGCGGCTTTGCGGACATGGAGCACAGTATGTAAGGAAAACATAGGCGTAGGGTAAGCGCAATGACCACATGGTATCCCACACGGTATCTAAACGAGATAATGGACGATGAAGTGGAGGAATTATTTACATCGATGAATGCGAAAATTAGAATTGAGCTGGCTGACAGCTCATAACGTATGACCGTAGGAACTAGTGTACAAAAACAAGAGTTATTAGACGCACGGAACACGAATTGGAAGCGGTGCGAAAGCAAGACGAACTATACCCAATTACAGAACCTAAAGCGCTAGCGCATTTATTCAAACCACAAGCTAATCTAGGACCGCCAAGTTACATGTACACATACCTACATATGCTTACGCGTCTACCTAACCTTACATTGCTTCTGACTGGACCGTCAGTCCTTGCGCTACTCGCGTTCAAGACGAGATCGCAGCGCAGCCTTTGTTTGGTTCCAAGCCCACTCCGAAGCCTTGTACTTCGACATCTCGGAGCTTTTTTTCGTCGTTCTTGCGACTAATATCCTCGCGCATCTTAGTCTTATTTTTACACCACTCAATTATAATAGAAATGTCGTCTTTAAGTATGTCTATGTTTGATCGAGTCATAGTGCACCGAGTCTTGTAGTACCACAACCCGTGGTCTGATGTAATACGACATCCACTTTCATCGTGAACGTTCCTACGACCCTTCTCAGAGATTAACAGGTGTGCCTTTAACTTAGGCTCCAAGGCTTGCATAGCGCGGCTGAGCGGACTGTGCTGTATCTAGGCATATTTAGAAAAACAGTAGATAGCGTATCAAAGCCCTTTTCAGCCAATCGGACAGATATCATTAGTAACAAGGTTTCCTCTGATTGGTTAGAAGGGACCTTGGTACACTAACGTCGGCTTAACCAATTATCCGACCATATTATAACCGTGTGCGCAGGTATAGCTGAAACCGTGTAGGAATCAACCAACCAACCGATAGCTGTCAAACAACTTCACGATGCAGCACAGCATGCAGATATAGTAATATTGCAAACGAATGTAATCCACTGTTAGCACGTTACGCCACCCTTCGGATTCCTAAAGCGGCCTTTGACGCCTCCGCCGATCGATAAGAAGTCTTCTGCGAGGGGGGCGCTTCGCGTTATCACGCTATTTGGACGAATCCAAGCAGGAAAGTCCACTGAGCGAGAGCCGTTGAAAGACTTAAGTTTGCATTAGGAGAATACGACTAGGAAGGGGAGTACTCTCTAGCAAGACGAAAAGCTTCTGGGATACGTGACAGACAAGATATAGGTGAGTGAACTTCAGAGACCACCACGATCACAGCTGACAGAGGTCTGTGGCAGCATGGCTACAATTGAGACAACAACATCGTGTTCGCAATCCATATCGAACCTCGTCATTCCTCCTCACCTCATTATTCTCGACGTCTCTGGTCGCAAATATCGAACACAGAGAATTACACTCCAAACTTCTGCGTATTTCCAGAACCTCTTGTCTAGATGGAACGACTGCAGCGATAGACAGGAGGATGGCTCCTACTTCATTGATGCAGATTCAGACGTATTCGAGCATGTCTTACAATTTATGCGACGTCCGTCAAAGTTTCCCCTGTTCTGGACGAAAGAGACTAGCTTCGACTACGCTCTGTACAACAAACTTGAAGCGGAAGCAGATTACTTTCTCCTTCATGACTTGCGCGACTGGATAAGGAAGAAATGTTATCTCAGTGCTGTCAAAACTGTCATCGAAGTTAAGGTATTATCTGAATACGAATTGAGCGATGGCCGGAACCAGAGAAGATGCGATGCGGACATCGAGGTTCAGAGCTTCTATGG
Source organism: Darksidea phi (assembly GCA_030770425.1). Lineage (NCBI taxonomy): Eukaryota > Fungi > Ascomycota > Dothideomycetes > Pleosporales > Lentitheciaceae > Darksidea > Darksidea phi. The sequence continues at coordinate 22,438 of JASJFT010000201.1, read as the reverse complement.
TTCGTACTCAGGGGAGAAGCGGTTTCGGAATTCGTGCGCGACTCATAAAGAGAATGTAAACATAAGGGGCTGCTATTTAATATGACTAAGAGAACTAGGACTCTTATTCGACGTAGTTATACATAATTTGGTGTCTATAAATAGCTCTAAGTTACCTTTTTCTAGAAGGTCGACTAGAATCCGCCTAGCGAATTTATTTCGTAGGTTATACGCTATAGCTTCTGTACGGTTATTGGTCCATGCGAATATAATAACCCGATCGCCGGAATTTACTACGATATACTAGTAATTCCCGTAAAGGTATATATCTTTAACGGAAATCGCGAGAGGAGGATTTAAGATATCGTAGGTAGGCGTTGTAAGTTTCGTTTACGGTTGAGTAACTATAGTAGGGCGGTCGGGGAATGTAACTATTAACTTAGATAATAGGTCTTCGATCTCCCCGGGTACAGAGCTTGTTTTACGGAGGAATAGTAGTTACTATTTCGATATTATTTAGTAGTACTAGAGGTATAAATTGGATAAGTATAGGACGGCTTACTACTCGAAGTATACGTATATATATCTTCGCGCTGGATACGATAGATGTTCGCTTATCAGACATTAACTTAGAAATCGCCTCATCTGCACTTGACCGGGTCGCCATAGTACGCAACAGATAAGGACAAAGTATAGACTATACGAAAAACGCTGAAATGGGCCAACTTGTGGTCGGGTTGGAGAAGGAAATGGAGGTGCGGGGTAGGATGTTGCCGATCTTATCGTTGTGTATACGACAGCGGAATGGCGTGGACAGGGTTCCTTCCATGGTCAGTACGGGGAATACGTTGGCGCTGGTTGGGCGTTCCCTCGCTATCTCGGCTTGCATTGGCACGCTGGGACCACGAGCAGTCATAGGCGTAACGTGAGCTCAGCCCCCCGCTTCTCGGCCACCCGGGCTTTGGGTCACCTCAACACGATCGCCAACCACCCACCACCCACCCACCGAAGCGATACAACTCAACCACAACGTTATCAAAATGGATAATCGCGAAGCTGCTATCCAAGACACTATCCGAGACCTCAATGCCGGGGTTTTCAAAGCCAGCGAGAGGCCTGCCGGGCTTGGGAAATACCACGATCGACGCTGCAAAGCCGCCTCGCCTCACGCGCGCCGCACGCGACAGCTCATCACCAATACCAACGATTGACTCCGGAGCAAGAGGAGTTTCTTGTTAACTGAATCCACGACGAAGATCTATGCGCTCAACCAACCTACTCACTCGTGTTCGAAAAATGGCGATCGAATCCTCTACATGAACGGCGACAACGATCCGCTCGGGCACAACTGGGTGCCGCACTTCTTCCGCCGCAATCCACGAGTCCACTCCGTCGTTGGGCGATCGATTGAAGCCTCGAGGGCTACCTCAGCCAATCCACACCTGATACGAACGCTTCTTGAGCTATTTGAGTAGACCCGAATCCGGCTTGGGATACAAATCGAGGATATACATTACAGATAAGACTGGTATCGCGCTTGGCGTATGTAACAACTCTCGAGTAATTACATCTAACCACAAGAGTAAGGCTTACGTTAAGTCTGCAGAGAACCGTGAGTAGGTTATGATTATCGAGTCTATATCCGCCACTGGACGCGCGCCCCGCCCAGTAGAGGCGTTCAAGGGACAGCACGTCTGAACAAGCTGGTTCCAATCACGAGCGGTACCGGACTGGGTCTATACAACGTCAGACAACGGTTGGACAAGCAACGGTATAGGTTTAGAGTGGTTGCGTCGCGTATACGTTCCAGAAACCACGTCAACTCCACCTCGCAATCGCTTACTGATACTCGACGGACACGGCTCTCACACCCACATAGACTTCATGTGGGCTTGTTATCAAAACAAGATACATGTACTCTACTTACCCGCTCACTCCTCTCATATTCTACAGTCGCTAGACTCATCTCTATTTGGTGAGGTCAAAAAGAGATACCATCAACAGATACGCGCTCTCGCCGCCGTTAGCGACGCCGCTCCCGTTAAAAAAGAACACTTTGTCAACCTGTACAACGAAGCTCGACAGAATAGCTTATCCGTGCGAGTTATACGGGCTAGTTGGCGAGCTACCGGCCTTGCTCCATACAACCCAGAACATGTCCTACAATCGTCGCAGTTATTGACACGCCCAATGACTCCACCACCTCGCCCGCAACTAAATTATAGTATAGAGCCAGTTATTAATACACCCCAACGGTCTCAGGATTTATACAGGCTCCAACAAGAGCTTAGGCGATCAGAACAGCTATCGCGGACTACCCGAGTAGTGCTTAGCAAGGCAGGCAAAGCGCTATCCCAGGCAAATACTCGCGCTACTACTCTAAAACGCGGTATATCAGTGAGCGGCGCACCATCAGTGAGTGGCGCGCCCCACCAAAGTCGCGACTATTACAGGACTATTGCATCTGCACCACAACAGGATATGTAGATACTCTGTACCCTATAGTACTATTCAGAAGCGTCGCTATCAGATAGATCTACAATTCCTGCAGTGCCGGTGCGAGTGTTGTAGCCAGTCTCGTCGCAACGCCCGCAGTGCCTCTGCCCGCGCATCCTCTTCGCAGACTGTTTAGCTGCCTCCCCATACCCTCCTTCTCAGTTACTAAATCTAGTACGTCGCCTGCTGTGAGGCTCTCCTCTGCCCGTACATACTTTCGCTTACCCTTGCGCTGCTCTGTTGCCGCCTCTATTGCCTTGCGAAGACCTGCAAGCTCTCTAGTCTGCAACACTGAATTGCTAATAGCTATACCTTTGGCAAGCGAATCAATAGCTTATAGGAGAGGCGAAACAGTTGATTCTCTGTGCTGTCGTATGCGTTTGCGAACTAACGTTGTTTGTGCCTCTATTTCCTTGTAGTTGGCTGGTGTTTTAGATTCCCAATAGGGTGTCTTGTACTGGTGAAGGTGTAGGCGTAGGAAGCACCACGCTAAGCCTGGACAGCACACGCTCCGGGTCATGTGGGACTAGACCAGCGCCCAGCTGTCAATCTCAGTATTGTAGGCCCGCTTTAACGGGCTAAAACAGCCCACGTCAAGCGGCTGCAACAGGTGCAACGAGTGTGGAGGCATACAGAGGACGACTATCTTCTGTCCCTCGCAGCACTTGTGGAATTCGTGGCTGTTGTGGCTCTCATGGCCGTCTACAATAAGTAATTAGCCGGTACGCGCCTACAGTACGCGCCTTTGTATACGCGTCACAGTGCTTTAACCACCTCAAAGCAAGCTCATTTGACGTCCAGCCGTTAAGACTTGTTTCGATAACCCAGTCGCGAGGCAGGCCTAGGTACCAGGACGTTATAAGAAGCCAGGTTCATCAAAGTTGTGACTATCTCCATCCTGAATACCGTACTACCCCTTTGTGCTCTCTACCAGCTCGAACCAGGGCGTTATAACGCGTGCTTCTTCGGTTAGGGCTCATTGACAATCGTATGGACGGCTGCGTCGAAGCTTGATCTCATCAGTACGCGTCTTGAACCTATCTACCCAGCACTTGCCAACAGGTCCTTCACCACGCGCAGCGCGTAGATCGTTGGCCATATCTCGCACCATAGCCCTCGAGGCGTCTATCCTTCGTGAGTCTAGCTCATTTATACGCGCAACTATCACCTAATTCTCTAGCTTTGTCAGGTTCTTCGATTTAGGCTCAGTTTCGCGTCGTTAGGGTCGTCCGCTGCGTCGTCGTCTTAGCGTTGTTTCTAGGACGTCAAAGACCTTAGACGCGTGTTTTGTACTATCAGGTACTGTAGCCTGTGTAGCTTGGATAGCAAGGTATAGTGTACCTTTGTTATAGGTCCTTTGCGCGTTGCGTTGTGAGGGCATTAATGTAATAGTCTTGTAATAGTCGCGACTTTGGTGGGGCCCGCCGCTCTCTGATGGTGCGCCGCTCACTGATAAACCACGTTATACCAACAATATCAGATTGCAACACCAACTCGATCAACTTAGGATCAACAAAGTAAAAAAGCGCGTTGATCCAGATTCAAATGAACGCTTTGTCAACGTTGAAGCAGTTAAAGCTGCAATGGACGCAGCTGCGGCTACAATCACCAACAACGCTACCTAGGACAGTGAGCCAGCGGTCGATAGATGGCCAACTCAGTCAGACAGTACTCTATTTGATTCTATGTGTATACAGTGGCAATTATAATCGTTGTTGTTGATACGGTGAGCGAGCGCTCCAAGGCCCCCACCCCCCACCCCCCCCTTCTCACACACTCATGGCTGATCAGTGACTTTAGCAACACCATCATCAAAGGTTCAGATGCACTCAACACTGTGTGGTCCATCTTGCTCTGAGACAAGTGCTCGCCATGAAGATAATTATGTATTCGTCTTCGTCGACCCTTAACTGCGGAGGCTTTGAGGAAGGCAGGGTTAAATTGGGGTTGCTCAAACGACATCTGCTATATTATCACTACTGAGTTCGACGCGCTGTCGTGTCGCGGTGGTCACCTGCATGCTGGTTGAGCAGGCTTTTTCGGTGCTTGTCGTTCTCACGAAACTCGTCAAGGTAGCCCGCTATCGTTCTCCGCGCCCGGCGGTTGATGCAGGCAGCAGCTTGGGTGATGGCAAGAGGCATGCAGTCAAGCGTACGCAGCAGATCTACCAACTACAACCCCACAGCCTCTTGTAACAGCCTTTCATACGAGATCAGACATCCCTAACCTCAAACCCGCAGGCCTCGAACCACCGCCCCACGTCGTCGCCCGTCAGCGTCTTGCCGTCCCAAATGTGCCGCGCCCAGTCACGCTCCTTATCCCATGTGCAGTAAGGGTCTGAGCGCTGGCGTTCGGCGTTGAGCCAGGCTTGTGCGAGCGGCAGTGTCGGAGGGTGGGAAGACGACCAGGAATCGAGCGGCGAGAGGAGCGAGTCTGCGGGCGATTGAATGGGCGTTCGAAGAGTGGGAGATATCGGATAGCGTCGGGCGCACTTCATTGGAGTGGCATCGGGCGAGGGAGTCTCAGCTTTAACAGCAAATTCACGTTTTCGGCGGCTCGAGGCGAAGGAGTCCTGAGGTTCGTCATGCTCAAGCACAGTGTCACGCTCGGGCTTGCGCTTCTTGGGGCTCTGCGAGCGTTTCCTCACCGCGGCAGCGGAGAAGAGCTCACAGTTGGCGGCGGTTACGAAGCCACGAGCATCTGCCAGGCAGGCGTCGGAAGTGCGCAAGGCGAGGCGTCGGTCGGTCTTGCACTCGAGAAATGCGTCGAGCAGCGAGAAGACGGACCATGCAAAGCGCGCATACAGCATGTCAACGCCCACCGCCGTAGGGTGCAATTCGCGGTTGTGGTAGAGATGCTCGAGCTCGGGCGAATACTCGAGCAAGTGCGCGACGAGCCGCATGTCGCCGCCGTCGCCGGCCGGCTTAGGAACAAAGGCGATGCGGGGCTTGTCAAAAGCGATGTGCAGATCGGCGCGCAGCAGTAGCGCGTTGGCCGTGTCATCGAGTGTAGATGTCGAGCCCGTGTTGTACCGCGACATTTCGTTGGCCCTCCACCAGTCTAGCTCGGCCTGAGGCACGACGTGCGCGACTTGCAGCTGCTCGCGACAGCCACTCAGGCGACACGAACCATCGCGCATGAGCAGGGCGGTCGTAAGGTTGGAAGGTGCAAAAGTGATGCCGGACGACGCGGTATTTACGTTGGGCGCCATCTGCTGCCAATGTATGGGAAGGCGGTCGTGCGGGTAGCTCCACTGGCGGAAGTTTGGGACAATAGCATACGGATCGTCATCAGCGCTGTCGAGGTGGAAGTAGTAGCTACGTCCGCGCAGCGTGCTGGCCGGGTCGATGGGGGCGCTTCCGTCTCGCAGTAGCGACAACCAACACTTACCGGCGCAATTCCCAGCAATTATGGTGCAGGCATCGAGCGCAAGCTGAGCATAGAGGCCAGGCTGCCCATTGTCGTCGGTGTCAGAGGCATGTAGCTTGAAGAGAACATTGTTGCCATCGTCATAGCCAGGATGGCGGAAGAGAATCTGCAGTTGTTGATGGTGGAGGGCGGAGGGTGGCGGTGCTGGTGCGCGGATTTGGACCATGGGCGTGGTGGTGACAAGATGCCCTGCGACAGGAAAGATCGAGACATGAATATGGGGGTTGGCCAAGCAACCCGAAGGTCTAAAGTGGGCTACCGTCTTGGCGCAGTCATTCCACAGTTTCACTCAATGCATGCAGCGACTTCTTATGCCGTTCCGCAGCCTGTTTACTTGCAAAAGGCCCCTTGCACACGGCGCAGCCGAACATGGCACCATGAAACAGTGCGTCGCGATGTTGCTCCATCGATTTCTGGCTACAGAACTTCTGCTCGCGTTTGCGGCACGTGTGAGCACGGCAGAGAGCTGTGTCGTTGGTGCCCGTGTGATTCCTCGGCGCAATTTTGGAAGTGAATTGCTTGGGGCAAATGGGACGTCGGTTCGATGCTTCTACTCTGCTGACACTGGCCCTGATGATTGTCAGCGGTTACGGTAGCTCGACACCTTGCGGTGTAGCAATCCGCTAGCCGCAGTAGTATGTTACAACCCCGGGATTGGAAGGATGCGGGGCAAGCTCTGACACGGTCGGGTCTACCGAACCGTGCTTAGTCAGTGATTCAACATCACGTGACACGGTAGTAGTGGACGCCGTGGTCGCGCCAACGACCACGACGACCACGACGACTAAGATCCCTATAGTCGTAGTAGTCGTAAGGGGAGACGTAGCGGCTACTATAACTAGCGTCTTAAACGAAGGGTATAAGAGAGTAAAAGATCTTCTAGACTTTCTATTTTAACTCTTTTATTAAATAGTTTATAGTTTAATTAAATTAATAATTAAATAGTTATACGTATATATAAAATAAAAATAATAAAATAATTTAAAAATAAATAATAATTTATTATAAGGTACGTATAGATAGATAGGTATAGAAATACTAAGATAGTAAAGGGATTATATTTAGATAGAGATAAGATAAATTCTTAAGAAGATATAATAATAGAACGTAGGACTATATAAGGTCCGGTATATAACTATAGCCGGGTTAATAATAATCTAAAAGTCCTTTAGTAGAAGTAGATATAATATAATCTTTTTCTTTTCTAAAAACTATTCTAACTCTTATAGAGAGTTATTTACTATAATATATTCTATTAGTTCTTTTACTTTCTTTAGAAAAGTTTACCTAAGTATCTATACTCTTAAAAAACCCTATTTTTAAGAAAAAAATAATTTTATAGAGAAGACTTTTTAGGTATTTAGTATTTATATTATATCCTACTATCTTAATAAGGGGTTTTTATAGTCTTTCTAATCTTATAGCTCTTAATTCTAATCTTATAATATATAATTAGTTTAATTAGAAAGTATATATAACTTAAGTATTAATTTATTATTAGTATATATTTATAACTTTTATCTATTACTATTATAGTTTATAGTTTATATATATTCTTATAGATCCTTATACTAGTAGTAATAGTATTACTACTTCTCTTATAGATAATTTTTAGTAACTTTTATTTAGTAAATACTTACTATCTTTATATAAGAGCTATTTACTAAGTATAATCTTTATAGTTATTTTACTTATTTATAATATCTTTATAAAGGCTTTAGAACTAATCTAAACTCTATTTAATTTAGTCTTAATACCTATTATAATAGTATAACCCGGTAGTACTTAGTAATTACTAATTATTATCTATTATAACTTATAATTATATTAAATTACTTATTTATCTATAGTCCTTTTAGTAAGAGAAATTCCGTTTATATCTTTATAGATATTTTTTTAAAAGATAATAAATTATTATATATTATATCTCTTTAGGTATCTTTATTTCTATATTTTAGACTCTTACTAGTAAGTACCTAGGGTACTATTAGCTTAAATATAGAACGGTCTCCTTTAGTATAAGTATAAGAAGATATATTTACTTTTAGATTTCTTTACTTTATTTCTTAATACTCTTAAGATCTTACCCCTTATTATAATTACCTCTACTAGCTAGTATAGTAATACTACCCTTTCTAAGTATATTTATACTCTCCTTATCTATCTAGAATTTTAGCTCCCCCTTATATACTATTAGTATATAAACTACCTCTTTTAGTTTATATAAAAGTTTAATATAACTAAGCTCTATTAGATTACTTTAAGTAACTAGTACTAGAAGACTAATATCTATACTACCTATAGTAGGTATAAAGCTTACTATTAGACCTACTTAGTAGTATATACTAGTCTTTTCTTCTTTCTATTAATATAGTTTTACTAATAATTTATATAGATTAAGTTTACTTTCTACTACTACTTTAATCTTCTTACCTTTATTATTAAGTATATTTAGTATTATAACGTCTAAGCTACTCGTAATAATAAGAATATAGATTCTAATATACTTAAAGAGGTTTAGTAGAATATATAGTTCTATACTTTTAATATTAATACTAGTTAGAACTAGTATAAGACTAAGTAGAAGTATTTAATTAAGAATACTAGTAGTAAGGTAGAATTATACTAGGTTATAGCTATAGTATATAAGCTTAACTTTTAATACTATTAAATATATTCTACTATCTTTTTAATAGCTTCTTATACTAATTCCTCTAGTATAGACTAGGTAATATTAGTTATTTAGTATCTATTAACTTCGTAGCCTCTACTACTTATAAAGCTTATTTTATTAAGTATAACTCCTCGACTAGTATACCTCTTAGGACTACTAATTATAAGTATTATTAGTATTATTATAGCTCTAATATTTCTAATAGGAATATTATTAGTAGAGATATAATATCTATTACCCTATAGAAGGGGATATTATAAAGCTTTTTTAAGAACTTCTTACCTAGTATATATAGCTTACTTAGATCGCTCTTAGACTATATAGTACTTAGCTAAGATTTTTAGTTTAGAATATATAGATAGAATAAATACTTAAATTAAAAGTCTAGTCTTACTAATTACTTTCTAAGTATATATTCTTTTAGATTTATAGCCTATCTATTATTATAATATATAAAGACTAGTCTTACTAAATCCTTTAAGCTATAGCTTATTACTAAAGTAAATAATATTTTTTTTCTTAACTAATTATTCTACTTATATAGTATTCCTCGAGTAGAGTTTTAAGAATACCTTTTAACTAGATTTCTTAGTTCTTTCTTTATATTAATATTATTTATATAGTCTACCCCTCTAAAGTTTCTTATATATATTATTATTTCTCTATAAAGTTTATAATACTTTTCTAATAACTTTTTACTTTAGATAATTTAATATTTAATTATCTAGATTTATCTAATATTCTATAAGGACCTCGTTATAATTATTAAGAGAGATCTTAGACTTCTATATACTATTCTTATACGGCTAATCTAGCTACTTTATAAGAAAGAGCTTCTTATTATATATTATCTTATATATAAGAATAGCTTCGACTTTATATTAATTATTATTATTAAGCTTTAGATACTATATAGACTTAGATCTAAAATTTAAACCTTTTCTTAACTCTATCTATTTCTTTAAAAGAGATATATAGAAGACGGGATATAGTTAAGATATTAATAAAAGTAGCTTAAGTTAGTAGCTTAGTTTCCTATATTTAGTTTAAATAGTAAAGAGTCCTAAGTACTTTATATCTAGCTTCTTTAAAGGATACTTAGTCTTAATATTAATAGTCTTTAGAATTACCTTTTTACTAATAGTAAAATATTTACTTATTCTTTTTAAGTTATACTAGTATTACTAGTTCTTCTAAGTATAGATTAATATATTTTAAGTATTAGAAAACTATTATATCTAGCTAGTTAGAAAGTTAATAACTCTTTAATATATACTTAGAATCTTTTCGTCTATACTCTAGTCGTCGGGTAGTTAATAGAGTTAATATTTATCTTCTATATTATTAAAGCTCTTAGATTTAATATTTATTATAATCTTAATAAGGTATATATTATAACTTAAATAAATTTTAGAGTTATACACGTATTCTATTAATAAAAGTAGCTAATATTAGTTATTTTATTAATAGTTTAGATATATTTATAGATATACTTTAAGCTCCTAATTCTAATATTTAGTTTAGCTATCTATCTATAGGTAGAAGGCTATACTTATTTATTATTTAATATTAAAATAAAAGTATATATCTAACTAGAATTTACTAGTAAAGATAGAGCTTTAGTCTAAGATTAGTAATAATAGGGGTTCGATCTTAGTAAATACTTCTATAAATAATAGATTAGCTAATATACTTATAGTAATATTCTTTATTATAAATAGGTACTAGACTAGCTTTAAAAAGTAGTTAATAAGTACTAGTATCATATTATAGATATTACTCTTAAAATTCTTAGATTCTAGTAGATTAGTAATAAAGTCTAAGAAGTAATTATACTATAGCTTTTATAGTAAAGGAATTAATTCTAGTAACCTCTATAGCTTATATCTTTGTACTTTATTTATTTAATATACTATATAGTCTTATATATATATATTAATCTCTACTTAAAGCTTTAGCTAATAGTACTTTCTTTATAGGAGTTTAATAATCTTATCTACTCTATAATAATTTCTTAGAGGATTATTATAATTTCTTATAAGAATAGCTTAATAAAGAGCTTTATTATTAGGAATCTATACTTTTTCTACTCTTTAAAGAATACTCTTTAAATCTATAATCTATAAAGACGTATTCTTTTATTCTTCTCTACTTTTAGACTTTTATATATACTATATATTCTTATAATAGATTATATTATATTTCTATACTTTTCGAATATAGTCTAATAGTAGTCTAGGGGTTTCCTAGCTAAAGGATAAGTTATTATTTATAGCTTTTAGTAAAGACTTATATAATATAGAGGTAGAAAATACTTTATAATATTAAAGGAATATTAAAGCTAAATCTAAACCTTTTAATTATTTTTTAGATTTATCGTCCCTACCTATAGATAAATCGAGATTAATAGATAATATATTATTAAAAACTAGTACTATACTAAAGGATTTTATAGTAGAATAGTTCGTATTATCTTCGAATTTCTAACGGGTTACTTATAGATTCTTATTAATAAGATTAGATTTATATACTATTTAATCTTTAATATATAGAGCTATAGACTTCTAAAGTACCTATATTTAGAATTTATTTTAGAGTATAGAAAGTATAATATTTCTTAGTATCTTTTTCTTCTTAAGCTAAAAGCCTTTAGTATAATTAGGTTATTATAATAGTATATTAGCTAGATTCTCTATACTAGGCTTATATTCGATCTTAAAATTAAAATAAGCTAACTCTTTAGTCTAGTATACTTACTTAGATAAGAGTATTTTTATAGTTATAAAATATCTTAGATTATTATAGTTATATAGTATATAGATAGTATCTAGAGTATATTTAAGATAGTATTATTACTATTTAAAGATTTCTATAATAGTAAATAACTCTTTATTATAAGTATTCTACTAAATCTATAGTTTAGTAAACTTACGACTAAAGAATATAACTAGTTTCTAATATTTTTTAATTAAGAGTACTATTATTTATAGCTATAATAGAATAGCTACTATAGTAAACTTAAAGGTATTAGTAATAACTATTATAGATTTTACTAGATTAAAGTATTAGAGAACGGAGGCTTTTATAAAGAGCTTATAGAGTATAAGAAACGTATTATATATATTCTTTAGCTAAAACTAAAAGATATACTACTTTATAGGACTCTTTTTAATCTTCTTTAACTTTTTTACTAATATATTCTTACTAGAACTTTATTAGACTAGTATTAAATTCTATATAAAGGTTATATATTCTAGAAGTAGATAAATAATATCTAAGTAGTTATATATAAACTATTAATAAAAGTTTATAAATCTAAAAAATACTTAAATATTCTAATAGCTCTTAGGCTCTAGCTACTCTTTAATTATTTAGATCTATATTAGATTTATAACTACCCCGTAGAGGGTTACTATAAAGCTAAAAAACTCTACTAACTTTATAGAGAAGGTATACTTTAAGACTTTATAATAGAGTTCCTAATTATATAATCTCTTAAGAACTTTATAAATATATTATTTATAGTTCTTCTTCTCTTTAGAGTATATAAGAATATTATCTAAATAGATAATATATATTTTATCTAATAAACTATCTAAGATTTTATAGATATATAACTAAAATATAGTAAATATATTTATAAAGCCGAATAGTATTACTAAATATTTAAAATAGTTATAGTATATTTTAAATATTATCTTTTACTTATTATTCTTCTTAATATATAATTAATAATATATCTTATAGAAATTAAGTTTTATAAAGACCTTAGTCCTAGATAATCGGTCTAGTATCTTACTTATAAGAGGTATAGAGTAATAATTTTTAATTATTACCTTATTTAAACCCTTATAATTAATATATAATTAAAGTATACTATTAGCTTTAGATATAAAAAGTATTAAGGTCTCTACTAGAGACTTACTAGACCGAATCTATCTCTTCTCTAGAGAGTTATTAAGATATTCTTTTAAAATCTTAAATTCTCTTCTAGAGAGATTATAAATAGATAGATTTAATAGTATCTTTTTCTTCTTAAGATTAATAGTATAGTTATACTCTAAGTTAGGAGTAATTCTACTAGTAAACTTAAAACTAAAGTACTAAAGCTAATTATAAAGGTATTTTAGTACTTTTATAACTTTCTTAAAGTTAATTTCTTTATTAAAATTATTATAGGAAGTATCTAGATAGTTTTTAGACTTCTATTACCTCTTTTAATAGAGAGCTATAGCCCTCTATAAAGGGGTATTTATTACTAATATTATAATTTAGGAGATCGTAGCCTCGGGTAGCTATACTAGTTTAGAATATTACTTTATATAGTAAATAAGATAATTATAGAGTTATAAGACCTAGTTTTTTAATTAAAATAAGCTCTATATTACGAACTAAATATATACTATAGACTACTAGTAAATAGAGCTACTAGAAATTAAGCTAACTACTAATTCTAATAAAGAATACGACGTAGACCTTATAATTAGAGAATAGAAAGTTATATAATAGATCTATACCTTAGTAGAGATAGATCTAAGGGGTTATATAATAGCTTAGTAGATCTATCGAGATAGAGCTATAGAGCTATAGCTTAGTAGATCTATAGGTATAGAGCTATAAATCTAAGGAAACTAAATTAATATATAATAATTACGAATCTCCTAAATAGTCTTTCTTCTCTATAGTTAATTCGAATCTAGATTAATTCTAGTCTATTAACGTAATTAAACTATTATCTACTTATTTCTACTCCTCCGTTTCTATCTTAAGTATAAACCTTAAACGAGGCTAAATAATCTAATAGACCCGAACCCCGTTTAATACCTTAACTATCTAGTAGGTAGGAATAGCTAATTATAATAGTAGGAGAAGGAACCTAATAAAGTAAAGCGACGTAGCTATTAACTTAAGGCGAACCCTTAGAGGTAAAAAGCTATCGAGAATTTAGTTCCCTAGAAGGTAGTATAACTATAGAAAATTTTAAAAAAGTTATTAAGAATTAATATATATTTAAGAAAAGAGAAGATATATTAAAAGTCTAACTTATAGAGTTAACTACTTAACTTTAAAGATATATAAGTAAACTATTAAAGCTTAAAGAACTAGAGAAGTTTAATAGAACGAGATCGAAGCTTAGAGGATTTCTAGCTAATATAGTAATTTACCTTAACCTTAATAGAATAAAACTACCTACCGAAAGTAATAAAGTATTATTTATAGTAGCTTAGTTTATAGAAAAGACTATTACTTAGTTTAAGATATATCTAAATAAATAATTATAATTACTAAAGACTTAATAAAGCGATAAAATAAAGGCTATCTTCTTAAGTTATAAGTACTTTAAGAATAAGTTATATATTATCTTTAGAGATATTAACTTAGAAAGACTAGTAGAATAAAAGATTATATACCTTAGATAGACGAAATCTACTACGACCTATATATCTAAGTTTAAATAATTTACTACTAAGATCTAATAGGGAGAAGTAGCCCTTATATTATAATACTATAAAGGACTAAAAGACTATATCTATTATAAAATAATTCGGATAGAACAACCCTAGACTATAAGAGGACTAATTAAATAAGCTATTAAGATCGATAATAACCTATATCTCTAGAACCTAGAAAGAAAAGAAAAGATCGGATTCTACGAAAAAAAGAAGAAAGAAAAATACTATAGACTAGAGATAATAGTTCTAGAGACTAGTTTAGAGTATAAAAAAGGGAGATAGAACTCTAAGAAATAAGAGTTCTACGAAAAGTAAGTATACTTTAAATACGAGAAGTAAGAATATCTAGTAAAAAACTATAAATTAGACTTAAGAAAAGAAAAACCCTAATATACCTAGTAGGGTAAGAAGAATAAAGTAGCTATAATATAAGAATATAATACTATATATTAGACGACTTATATATATAACTAGTATAAGACGTACTATAAAGCTAAGTTAAATACTAGCTATTAGCTATAGAAATAGTAGGTAGCTATAACTTAGAAGTCTTAGAGAAGAGTTTCGTTCTTATTAGAAGTATAAGAAGAAGTACCTAAGGAAGACTTATCTATAGAATAGAAAGACTTTAATAATACTATAGATATACTATTATAAATAGTTAATAATAACGATAAGTCCTTAGAACTAGAAGATAAAAATCTAGTTACGATATATAAGAATACTAGATACCTATAAATAACTCGACTATCTAAAGAAGAAACGGAACTAGTACTAGAATTCGATATAATTTATACTTAAACCTTATAGTTTATAGAGAAAACTATAATACCTCTAATAATATAGAAGATTTATAAGGAATAGTCTAGATCTTACCTAATATACCAACTATTTAAAGACTTTAAATAATAGGTTAAATAAAACTTTATTATAATAGATCTTATATCTAACTAAGAAACTTAGAAAGAGATATAGTATATTATAAAAATAGTTAATAAAGAATAACTATAGTATATAGTAATCGAATAATAGATTCCTATACGAACGATCTCTATAAAATATAATAATTAGAGATATAAGATTAATCTAGAGGACGACCTATAATATAAAATAAGATATCTAGTATACTTTAAGATTATATAGATTTTATATATATAAAAAGAATATTAACTCTATAAAGAAGTAAAGTAAAAAAACGACTACTACCTAGTAAAAGACTATAATAAAAGAATTATTTAAGTAGTTATACTAGAAATAGTATATAGATAGTAATAATCTAAGAATTAGCGACGAAAGGGATATATTAGAATTATACTAGGACTACTTTTACTATTAAACTATATCCTAGAAAGACTATAGTATAAATATCTAGAGAATAAATATCTAAGGTATATTTAGACTAAGATTAATATAAAATATTAGCTAAAGAAGATAAGGATTTAAGGAACTAGAGGATAGGACTACGTCTACCTCTAAGAAACCTACTAAGAAAGAAAGATTACTACTTTAATCAATAGTAGAACTACTTAAAACTTTATTAGTAAGGACTTCGTCTAACGAAAAAAGATTCCTTAATAAAAGAAATAATATCCTAGTATTATATATACTATTAAAGGAGAACCCTTTAATAAATCTATAATATACGAAACTAAAGGTAAACTTAGCCTATAGGGATAGGAAAAGGAAAATAAAATACTTAATATAATTAAGATATTAGAAGACTAGGATATAATCCTAGGAATACTATAGCTCTAAGAAGCTAATTCTTAAATTTAATAGATAAACTAATAGGTATTATTTCTATAATAGAATCTAGACGTAACTTAAGAAGAAAGTAATAATATTCTAGAATAATATAAGAAATAGGAAGAATTACTTTAAGAATCTAAGAAAAGCCTATTCTAGTACTAGCCCTAAAATTATACGATCCTACTATAGGAAGGTAAAACTTTAGAATTTAGACTAATCTATAAATTAATAGAGAACGAGAAGATTATTATAGTAAAATACCTTAAGGAAAATCTTATAAAAAGATATATTTAATACTTAAATTTATTTATAGGATATCTAGTTCTCTTCGTACCTAAGAAGGGTACTATAGAATTATAATTATATATTAATTACTAAATACTTAATAATATTATAATTAAAAACTAATATCCCTTATCTCTAATCTCGGAAATATAAGACTAATTAAGAAAAGTTAAATAGTTTATACGATTAGATATTCGAAATATATACTACTAGATTAGAATTAAGAAAGATAAAGAATAGAAAATAACTTTTAGAATTAAGAAAGGACTATATAAATACTAAGTAATACCTTTTAAACTTACTAATATACCCGCGACGTTCTAAGAATAAATTAATAATATTTTATAAAACTACCTTAATTAGTTTATAATAGTATACCTCGACGATATTTTAATCTATTCTAAAATAGAAGATAAATATAAAGAATATATAAAGAAGATTCTATAGATACTTAAAGAAGTATAACTATACCTTTACCCGTAGAAATATAAATTCTATATATAAGAAATAGAGTTTCTAAAATTTATTATTAGACTAAGAGAAATTAAAGTAGATTTATAATAGATTAAAAAGGTTAAAGAATAGTCTATATCTAAGAATCTTAAGAAGCTATAATCGTTCCTAGGATTCTATAACTTCTATTAAAAGTTAATACTATAATAGAGTATAATAATAGTACTACTTATATAACTTATAAGGAAAGATTAACCCTTTAAATAGAAGAAAGAATACTAATAAGCCTTCGAGAAGATTAAAGAATAGTTTACTAAGGAACCTATAATTAAGATATATAACCCTAAAGAACTATTAATTATTAAGATAGATATATTAGACTATATAATAGAAGTAGTACTACTATAGAAAGATAATAAGAATAATCTTAAACTAGTATACTACTTCTTACGAAAGATATTACTAGTTAAACTTAACTATAATATCTATAATAAAGAATTACTAGTAATTATCGAAGTTTTAAAGGAATAGAGATCTAATTTATAGGGATCTAAATATTCTATTATAATCTATATAGATTATAAGAATTTAATAGAATTCTTAATAAATAAACCTCTAATTAGAAGATAAATATAATAGGTATAGACCCTTATAACTTATAATATTAAGATTATATATATTAAAGGATTAGAAAATAAAAGAGTAGACGCGCTTAGTAGAAGACCTAATTATTAAGGAATAGAGAAGTCTAGTATAGCTATCCTTAAGCTATAACTAGACGAAACGATTACTTATAACTATCTAAAATTAGTAGAAATATAAGAAATAATACTTAAACTAAAAGGGAATAAATAGACTTAATAGATCTATATAGCTACTATAGAAGTAATAGATAAATAAAATAAAATTTAAGAACTAATCTAAGAAAAAGATAGAATTATCTATATATTCTAAAAGGCCTATATACCTAAGGTAATAAGAAAAGAATTTATTAGATAATACTACGAGGTACTAGTATATAGATACTAAGAAATAGAGAAAACTCTTAAATAACTAATAAGAATATACTATTTTCTATATATAAGATAACTAGTTATTTAAGTACTTTTAGAATATATAGATTATTACTATAATAAGTATACTAGATATATACCCTATAGAATACTATAACTAATAGAAAATATAGAAGGACTATAGAAGATTATTACTATAGACTTTATTACGTAATTACTACGTTCTAAGGAACTAATAATAAGAGTATCCTATAATACTATACTAGTAGTAGTAGATAAGTTTATAAAATATACTTACTTTATTCTATATATAGATAAAGAAAATACTATAGAATAACTTATCTATACTCTACTAAGATATATATTTAGTAAGTATAGAATACTAGATAAAATTATCTTAGATAGAGATATTAAATTTATAGTAAACTTTTAGTAAACTCTTATAGCTAAACTAGGAATAAAATATAGTATATTAACTACCTATTATCTATAGATAGACGGGCTAACCGAACGAATAAACTAAATAGTAGAGTAATACCTTAGATATTATCTAAACTACTACTAGAATAATTAGGTTATACTTTTACCTATAGTATAGTTTATATATAATAGTTTATAATATAGTATAATAAAGATAATACCTTTCTTTATAAACTACGGAATCGAACTAAAAATATATAAAGAACTTAGATAACTTTAGTCTTATAGCTAGAATAAAGAAGAAATAACGAAAATTATTCTACGAATATATTAATAGCTTAAGGAAGATATAGAATTCCTTTAAAATAGAATAAGTAAGTACTATAATAAGAAGTAAAAGGAAGTACCTACTTTTAAAGAGGGAGAAAAGGTATAGTTACTACGAAAAAATATTAAGAATAAGTAACCTAATAGTAAACTAGACTATACTAAGATTAGACCCTATAAAATTAAAAAATAAGTCTTATCTATAAACTACTAACTAAGACTATCCCTATAAATAAAAGTCTATCCTATATTCTATAAAGAAAGGGGTAGCTTATATAAGCGGGGGGAGTACTTATTAAGCTCAGCTTTCTTCCTATTTATAGTAGAACCTAATAGAATACTATAAATAGTATTTAGAAGGGTAGAAGTATAACTAAATAAGGTAAAAAGATAATAAGATAATATAATAATATATTAACTTATTTAATAATTAGGTTATTAGGTTATAGAGCTAACTATCTAATAAAGGTTATTCTTCTTATATACTTCTAGCTAAGAAATCTATTACTAATCCTTAATTAGTAATAGAATATTCTAGAATAGCTTAGTAAGTATTATATAAGTATTAGAAACCAAGTATTTCTAATACTTATTAGTAATACTAGCCAATCTAGTAGTTACTAGAACCTTCTAGAACTAGACCGATTACTAATAACTTTATCCTCTAATATCTAGCTTAATATTAGTCCAATTTAAATAAGCTATATACTATTCTACTCGGAATAACCTATAGAATCTAGCTATAATAATAGCTTAGTAATATAGGCTAAACCTAAATAGGAAATAACCTATTAAAGGTTACTTCTTAGGAATTCCTTAATTCCTTATATACCCCTATAACCTTTAATAAGGTTATTAATTAATAATTTAATAATATATAAAATAGCTTTTAATTAATTTATAGCTTATTTTATATATTTATTCTTCTAAGTAATAGCTTTATAGTAATTTAATAGCTTATTACTTATTAGAAGTTAGAATTAGGCCTATTCTAGTTATAAAGTCTTTAAACTTAGGATAATTAGTTAGCTTAGTTAGATTATTTACTAAAATAGTATAGTATTAGGCCTATAGGATTAGGGTTAAACCCCGAAGTTAAGGAATACTAATATTTCGCCGATTCCTACCCGATATAATATAACGACGAAAGGGTTTCGTCGTAGTAGTTTCGGCTAGCGCTATACTATACTAAGCGAAATAAGATATAAAAATAAGCTATCGTCGTTAGCTAAAGTTAAAGGGAAAAAAGAGGGTTTTTATATTTAATTTATAGAGAAAAGTTACTTAGTATCGTTAATACTATAGATTTATTACTTTAACCCTACGTAATTCGCTTATTTAGTAGTATAAATTTACTATATTATCCTTTAACTTCTAGGTCTAGTAGGGTTAGAAATCAGCCCGCGCTAGACCCTAATCTAAGTAGGGTCTACTATAGTAATAAAAGCGGCTTATTATTACTATAAGATAAGTAATACTATAATTAATATAGACTACCCTAATCTTCTTTAGGTATAGAATACCTCTATCTTCTTCCCTAAAGCCGACGTATATAGGGGTCTAGTCTAAAGTAGTACGTATTAGTTATAGATACTCTTAAGTGGCTTAAAGGACTCGAATATAGGATATCTAGCTAAATAACTCTAGTACCTTTAAACTCGGCTTTCTCGGGCGTACTTTAGGTACGACCGGCGATAGTATTAATAGTATATAGTTAGGGGTTAAGGTAGCTATTAAAGTATAAGACTTATAGTAGTAGCTATAAGGCCGCCTTATAGTATAGGGAATAAATAAGAATAAGTAACTCTAGTAATAATAATACCTCTTCTAAGCTAAAGATTATAGTATAATTAGAGCTATAAGGCTCTAGGGTTCTAATATAGCTAAGGCCGTCTTATAGCGTAGAGAATAAATAGGAATAGATAACTCTAGGTAACTATAATACTTAAGTATCTAATATTAATAGTACTATAATCTTTAGCGTAGACGAACGGATAACTAGGGTTTATCTATTAGCTCCTAATAGACTACGTCCTCGACTATATAGTAAGGAGTACCGCTACCTTAGTAGATATATATTTTTAAAGGTAAGGTCGATATAGAGAGTATAATTTATACTAAATTTAGATATATTATATAGTATACTCGAATACTCTATCTAACGTAGCTATATAGGAATATACTATATAGTTTTCTATTTAGGACTAACTATTAGGGTTTAGTAGTTTTAAGTATACGGAAAGCCGGGGCCCTATATAGAAGTATAGCTAGTATTAGATAATATTATCTACGCTATCTATAGGAGGATTATTTCGCTACTACTATTTTAAATTTTTTATTTCTAAGATCTAGAGCTATTTTATATAGGCTAAACTATTATAAAAAAAATTATTCTAATAAAATTTAACTATATAGTTACTATTCCGTACGATAAGGGTTAGTTTCTAGTATTCCGACTATTCCTACGTAATATAAGGCTTAAGCCCTTAGATAATTCTCTTCTTTAATCCTACTTACGCGGTATATACTAGAGGTAGTAGTAGTAGTAGAGTAGAAAATTATACTATAATCTCTAGTATATAGGAGAAGATAGCTTATATACTTTCGATATATTCTATACTATATACGTAGATAGTTTATAAATCTAAGTAAAACTATAATATTATCTATTTACTAGATCTAGATTAGATTAACGAGAGCTATTACTACGGTTTAAATAGCTTAGGTAAGATACGTTAATATAATAGTTAGATAGATTTACTACTTAATAGTACCCGTTAAGACTATATAGGTATAAAATTCTTATCCTTATTATTCTAAACTTCTTCTATTTTATATATAGTTACTAGAGGCTTATCTTCGATATATAACTACTCCTTTCCCTTAATAGAGTCTATAATACTTTCTAAACTAAGCTAGGCGTTAAAAGTCTTACTAGTAGAATAGATATTAGAATTTATCTTTTTTATAAGTTCGAGCTAGACCTACTACTTCCCGATACGTAGTATCTACTCTATCTATATAATACTAACCTAATTATAAGGTATTATATAAAGACTACTCTAGCTAAGCTCGTTAGTAGTCTTATACTAGTATTAGGCTCGCTATAACTACTTACTAAAGAGGTTCTTCTTCTACTTAGTAGGATTAGAGTATACTAGAGCTTAGATAGCTCTTTTTACTTCTATTCGTAGCTTACCTTTTCTATTACGACTATAATTCCTATCTATATTTATAGTCTTATCTTCTTACTTAAGTAGCGAGATTATATAAAGATATATACGGGCTAGAAAAGCTATAACCTAGTAATACTAGATATAGACGGTAGTAAACTAGCCCTTATAGTAGCTAACTATATTCTAGATATACGAGAATACGTTACTAATAGTATTAGATTAGAAAGTTCCGAACGAAGATAAGAATATAGTACTTATTAGAAAAGAAGTATTAGAGGACTTTTAAATAGAGAATATAGGGATAAGGTTAGGAAAAAAAAGTAGAATTTTATAGCTCTAAGTTATTAAATAAGTATTCCTAATAGACGTATTATAATCCGTTTTATTATATCTATCGTAGTAGTAGAGATATATAATTAAAAAGGTAGGTATACTAGTATCTAGTATCTATATTTAGAAAGGCTTCCTAAGTAAGACCGCTAACTAAATTAGGGTTTTTTTAGAATATTATAGCGCGCTATATTAAAAGCTAGATTCCGTATAAAGCGAGCCCTATAAGGTAGAATAATAGTATAGGAAGCTATCTATACTCGTTTAATATACTTATTACTATATAGTAGTAATATATAGATAGATTTATTATCGTTATTAAAGGAGGATATACTAACTAAATTAGAGTTTTTTCGGAATATCGTAGCGCGCTATATTATAAGCTAGTCTTCGTATAAAGTAAGTCCTATAAGGTAGAATAATAGTATAGGAAGCTATCTATACTTACTCGATATACTTATTACTATATAGTAGTAATATATAGATAGAACTATCGTCGTTATTAAAGAAGAATATACTAACTAAATTAGGGTTTTTTCGGAATATCATAGTATACTATATTAAAAGCTAGATTCTATATAAAGTAAGCCCTATAAGGTAGAATAATAGTATAGAAAGCTATCTATACTTATTCGATATACTTATTACTATATA
>JASJFT010000200.1:0-81824 GCA_030770425.1 Darksidea phi | reverse complement strand
ATAATACTCGCTCCCTCCTTCTAAGCTTCGTCCTCGAAGATTTTATTATACCTACTATACCCTAGCTAGTAGTACCCGCGTTTAGTAGATTCTCTATATCTTACGTATATATACTATATAACCTATCTAGAACTATAGTTATTTCGTCTTTTTAGTAATATATAAGAGTAATCGATTTACTATCTATATAGGGCTAACTACTCTCTATCCTTAATTAACTTTCTAGGTCCTAATAATACCTAAGGCTCCTATAATAACTCGTTCCGAACGTTATTATCGTCTTATAGATTATTTATTTACTTATTCTCGTTCTATACCGATACTTTATTTCTATTATTATACTATATAGCCTTTTTAAACTTATTATATCGACCTTTAGTTTAGTTTTTATATAGAGTATATTCGTTATAAATCGAAATATAATCTAGTTATAACTAAGAGGAATTAGACGAAAGTAAATAAATAGAAATCTAATCTTTAGACTAAGCTAGATACTACGCGTTTTATCTATAATAAGACTTTTATTCGAATAGTTAAGTTTTATACTCGTAAGACCTATCTCTTAAAGTAGCTTTATAATCTAGAGTATTATAATACTAAAATATACTACTATAAGCTCGCGTCCCTTAAAGAGCTAGATTAGTTAGAGTAAGAGGAAGCTAAGCGTTCTATTTCTTCTAATTTACTCGAGTTACTATAGTAACCTTTACTATATAAGTCTACTAATTTCTTCTTTCTAGATAGTTAGGAGTCTTTATTTCTAAGTATCTTTAGTAATACTACTTAACTAGTCTTTAGTAGTCCTATAGGTTCTTAATTAGTTCCTATATATTCTAGCTAGTAGACTATTCTATCTACTTAACTAAATATTTCTACTAATATCTAAACTTCTATAGCTTTTAAATTTCCTTAACTTTATACTTCTTATCTTTAAGTTTAATATTAGTAGCTACTTCGGCGCCTTCTAGTATTAGTTCTAGTAATAATATATAAAATACCGGGTATATTCTTATACCTTTAGCTAGCTTTAGCCTATAGTTAACTAGTCCTATTTTTTCTTTAATTTTAAATAGTCTAATTCGTAAATTATCTAGTTTATTATATAGTTATTTAGTTTTTAGATTTTATTATAAAAGAAAAACTTTATTCCTTCTCTTAAGGGTTAGTCCCTCGAGCCTTCTTTTATTTACTATTTTAGCTATTATAAGGTTCCTATATACTATTTATATATTAAGTTCTTTATATAGTTCTTATATTAAATAGACTTTTTCTTCTATCTTAATAGATATACTCTTAATATCCTTTAGATCTTTATAAATAGTTAGCTTATATCTATAGTTTACGTAATATAGTAAGTATCTAGTTATTATAAACTTCTTACTATTATATACTAATTATACTATTAGTAGTAATTTAATCTAATTATTTTATAACTTATTAATATAGAATCTAAGATACTCCTCTAGAGTTTAGTTTATTTATTTTATTTATCTATCTATCTATAGATAGAAGCTAGTTAATAGCTTTTTTTTAATTTCTAGTTTTACGAGTAGTATATTCTAAAACTTTAAAGTAAATAGTTTATCTCTATCTATAAGGATCTATTCTAATAATTTATAATTAGTAATAAGTATCCTTTTAACCTCATAAGCTATACTTTCTACTATAATTACTTTATTTATTAGAATAAAGTATACTACTTTAGTTAATTAGTTTATAATTACTATAATCGTATCGTATAATCTTCCTAATTCTAATTCTAATAATAGTAGTAGCTTTATTATAAAGTCTATTATAATATAAGTCTATAGTTATATAGATAGTACTAATAGTTAGAGTAATCTATAGAACTTATATCTCTTTAGTTTATTCTTAAAATATTCCAAATAGTTATTTATTACTTTCTAAACTTTCTCTCTTATATTAATAAGTAGGTATTCTCTATCTATATATTTAATTATTTTATTAATTCCTAGGTATTCTAGTATCTTACTCTTATAGATTTTCTATATAAGGTCTCCTCTAAGACTTAGTAGTATATAGGGTTTTATCTCTAAATTATTCTTTAAAGTAGAGTATTCTTCTTTATTAAAAAGTATTCTATTTCCTTTTATTTCTTTATTACTTCCTTAGATAAGTTCTTAGGCCCTTTTTTACTATTTTTCTTTAATATCTATTACTATTATAATTTTCGCTAGCTTTATATAGTTATAAAT
The DNA here is from genome assembly GCA_030770425.1 of Darksidea phi. Lineage (NCBI taxonomy): Eukaryota > Fungi > Ascomycota > Dothideomycetes > Pleosporales > Lentitheciaceae > Darksidea > Darksidea phi. The sequence continues at coordinate 79,608 of JASJFT010000200.1, read as the reverse complement.
AAGAGTTTTATTAAACTTCTTTTATAAAATTAATTTATATATAATAGATTTATTAGTACCTTAAAGGTCCGATCTTCTACTAAGAGTATTTACTACTCTATTTAATATTCTTAGTTAATAACTTACCTTAAAGTTATAATCTACTAGTAATTCTAACTATTAGAATTATTATTAATTAAGTTTCTTCGTAGTTATAAAACTTATAAGATTTTAGTAATTTATAATAACCTTAATCTTATACTTAGCTCCTATAAGCTATAGTCTTTATTATTTAAATACTAATATAATAATACTAAGTTCCTTATTATAAATATTATAGTTTACTTCTTTCTTACTAAACTTAAATAAGTAGTAGAATATTAGTCTCTATTTTCTATCTTCCCCTTATTAGATAAGTATCGCTTCTAGTACGTAATCTAATACGTTCGTTTCTACTCTAAGAAGTCTTATTAGGTCGTATATCTATAGTATAGATATTAATATAAATAAACTCTTAAATTAGTTAAAAGCTTTTTATTATTTTTAATTCTACTAGAATTCTTTTTCTTTCTTAATTACCTTTATAAGTAGAGTCGTAGTCTTTAAGTAGTCCTTAATAAACTTCTAATAAAAGTTAATAAATTCTAAAAAGGATTATACGTTCTTAACTAATATTAGGATTAGCTATTCTCTTATAGTTTATACTTTTTTAGGGTCTATAGATACTTCTTTTTATAAAATAATAAAATCTAGATATTTAGTTTCTATTCTATAGAATTCGTATTTATCTAGATAAAGTAGTAATTTATTTTACTATAGCTTTTATAGTACTTTCTTTATATATTCTTTATATTCTTCTAATATCTCTTTATTATATATAAGAATATTATCTAGATATACTATATAGAATATATTTAAGTATTTATTTAATATTCTATTAATAACTAACTAAAATATTACTAGTATATTTATTAGTCTAAATAGTATAACTCTATACTCGTAGAGTCTATATTAGATTTTAAATATTATATACTTTTTATATCCTTTTACTATTTAAATTCTATAAAATTCTTTTTAAATATTAAATTTTATAATCTACTTAACTCCTTAGAGCTAGTCTATAAGTTCTCTAATTAGTAATAGTAGATATCTATTTTTCTTTATAATATTATTTAAACGTCTATAGTCTATATAAAGTTATAACTTCCTATTCTTTTTAGAAATAAATAGAACTAGTAATATTATAAAGCTCTAACTTTCTTTAATATATCCTCTTTCTAAGTTCTTTATAAGGTACTTTTTTAATTTTTCTTATTAACCTACTATTAATAAGTATATAGGTCTAGACTTAAGCTTTATATTCTTTTTTAAATATATCTTATAATTCTATTTCTAATACTTTAGTAAGTCTATATCTAGATATTCTTTAAATAACTCTTAGAACTTCTTATAATCTTAAGGTATTATTAATTATAATTCTTTCTACGCGGTCGCGACTCTTTATACTATAATAATATCGACTCTTTATAGATTCTTTTTATAAATCTTCGCGATCTTATAAGGTAAAATTAAGTCTATTCTTCCTTTTTAGGGTATATACTAAATCTTATAGCTAAATCTATCTAGTTTTCTAATTTCTATAACTCGAGCTATCTACTTATAGTTTAGTACTTTATATAGCTTCTAATCTATTTATAGATTATATTTTACTAACTAATTATAACTAATAATTATATTAATATTTTTAATTTCTATAATATCGAATCTATAATAATCTCTAATATTCTCTACTTCTAAGATTACTTCTTATATCTTAAGATAAATTATACCTTCTTTATATTTTATAAATAATCTATCTTTAAGTTCTACTTATATAGATTTTATTTTAATTTAGTAAGAAATTTTATATTTCTTTACTATTTATAATAATAAAAGTATAAACTCTACTTTACTATTTATAATAACTTAGACTTTTTATTTATAAATCTATACGTCTACCTCTAATCTAGCTAGTTATTAGATACTTTCTTATATAATTTATAGAGTTATCTTTTAAATACTTTTATTAATATAACTCTTATATAACTAATAATAACCTAATTTTTTAGCTTATTATTATAGATAACTTAATCCTCGGGATTATTATCTAGTTCTTAGATTCTATTCTAGTATTTTCTAAACTTATATTAAAATATAGGATATCGTTTATTAGGTCTAGGTTCTTCTTCTAACTAGAAGAGTAAGCCGTTTACTTATTCCTAACCTAGGTCTATTATCTTTCTAGCTTTAATAGGTATTTTCTAGTTTAGTACCTCTTATAGCCCTTCTTCCTAGCTTCTTTCTAATAATAGTACGTCCTTATAACTAATTTTTACCTTCTTTTTATTATTCTAGGCCTCGTAGTACCCTTACTATATTTTTAGGACTTATAGCCGTCTTCTAACCTCTAGGTTATTTAGATTATTCCGATTCTATAGCTAATAACTATACCTATTATACTATTTAACGAGGTATTCTTATCTTTAGAGATTCGGGTAGAAGATATCTTCTTTCTTTCTAGTTATAAGTTCTCTTTATACTAGGTATAAGATATATAATCTATTATAGTATATCTAATATATTACTTTATAGTTAGATTCTTAATATATAATTTTATAATTAATATCCTATTTATACTTCTTAGTATCTACTTTAGTTAGTCCTTATAGCTATCGTCCTATAGTATATTTTATCGGGAAATACCTTTTATATTTATTATTATAGTAACTATTTTATCTTAGTTATTCTTACTCTTTATATACTATAACCTAATTCTTATAGTTATATATATAGTATTTAGTTATTAGATATTTTTTATTAAGAAGATATATATATAGATAATCTCCTAGAAAAATTATTATATTCTTCTTTTATTATATATAATACTCGTATTATCTTATATAATAAATCTATAGTAAGATATTATAACCTTAATTCTTATAATTCTATATTACCTTATAGCCCTTCGGTTTTTAAAGCTTTAGAATCTACCCTATTACTATTTATTTTTAATTATCGGTAACGTAAATTAGCTCTTTTACTTTAGTATAGTACTTAGTAATATATTAGTTACTACTATACCTCTAGTATTTATTATATACTAATTATCGGAAAACTACTTTTATATTAACCTTCTTTAGTTTATTAAGTTTTAATTCTCTAATCTTAAGCTCTAAATCTTCTTATTAATAAGGAATTTCCTTATTCGTATCTTCCTTTACGTCGAACTACCCTTTTAAAAATAATTTTAAATTATTCGTCTCTTAGTAGATATCTCTAATTATATTAATATACTTAGTATCTTTTTAGCTACTTATATTTTTCTTTTTATTATTATATTTTTTAGCGAAGTATCTCTATATTCTATAGTATAGATATACTTTCTTATTTTACTATTATTTTATCTCGTCTACTAGGACTTTCTATAGCTTCTTATTTTATTTATATTTTTTATTCTTTAAATATTTCTTTTCTTAAACTATATTAACGTCTATTTTATTATAACCCCTATAAAATCTATACTTAAGAGTTAACTACTTGTTCTTATAAACTCTAACTAGTCCTATAGTATCTTATTTTTCGAGTACTCGTTTATATAGTTAGTTATCGATATAGATTATTATCTTAATTAATTCTACTAGATTATTTAGTTTTTTAAGTCTAGATAGCTCGTTCTTAACTACTTTCTTAAGTTTATTATAGTATATAATTATAAAAGAAGTATCGTTCTAATCGATCTTATACTATAGTTATTTAAATTTAGTAGTATAGGCTTTTACTAACTTTATTTATTTTAGTTTCTAGATCTTATACTCTACTTATTAGATCTTATTAATATCTTTAAAGACTATATATATTTATTTCTTAAAAAAGTTCTAATCTATAAATACTACTTTTATTTCGTCGTATTACTTACTTAGAGTTTCTTCGTTAGCTATATAATCGTCGACTAGGGGTTATATTTATACTACTACCTTCTCTATTATATATATACCTACTATAAGAATCCTATCCTAATTATTAGTAAATATAATAGAGTTAAATTAATAGTATAAGTCTATCTACGTAAGAAATAGCTTTAGACCTTTTTTATTACTATTATATCTTTTAAATATTTTAACTTTTACCTTACTATTAAGTCTTACTCTTACCTATTATAGCGCTCCTTATAGTAATACTATAGCCTACTATATCTTTATTATCTAAGCTACTTATTATTAAACGAGAGTAGCTAGATCTACCGTCGGAGCTTCTATTATACTTCCTCTAGAAGTATTACGTAAGCTAGATAAAGTTATTATATTTAATATAATCTAGATTTAAGGTAGTTAATATATTATATATTATACGTACTTTAATATAGAATCTAGATTAAAGTCGATAGTACGTTTATTATACCGTTAGATTTTAATAGATTAAGGTTAAGTTAACGAATTCTATTACTAGAATAACTACTTAGGAAAAGATTTAATCTTATTTATAAATATTAGATAAACTAAAGAGAATTAATTATAAGGAATTAAAATAGAAAGTCTAAGAGATTCTCTACTCTCTTATACCTATTCTTATTCCTTAAGATAGTAGTAGTAGTAGTAGAAGTAGTAACTTCTATAACTTCTATAACTTCTATAGTAGTTATAAAAGTAAACGTCTTAGTAACTTCTATAACTTCTAAGTTACGTAATATTAGATTACTAACTAAGCGTAGCTCGGCTATTCTAGCTACGTTAGAGCTTATCCTATATCCTTCTAATCCTAGGGTTATAATACTATAGTACTTAGGATAGATAGTACGTAGTACTCCCTTAGATAAGTTTTAAAATTAATTACTTTAAGCCCTAATATTACTAAAGCGTCTAGTACCTCTTTTAGAGAGAAGAGATCTATAAAAGTATTATATAGAGTTAAATCTATATTCTAAATCCTATAATAAACTTATTTTTATATAATTAATTAAATTACTAAATTAGTATAATAATAAGATAATAGATTCTCTAGACTAGATAGACCCTTTAAAATCTATTCTATTAAGTAAACTACCCTTCTATAAGACCTCCCTATAGAAAAAAGATAAAGAAAAGGATAAGGTCCTAAGTAGGGCTTTAAATAGAACTAGAAGTATCTATTTAAGAAGCTAAAAACTTCTAACTAAGAATAAGAAGTATAAATCTAATAGACCTATATAAGTACTCTAATTAGACTAAAGAGGTTTATCGATTAGTAAGTATAGGTCGATCTTTAGTCTTTTCTAACTATCTATTCTTACTAGAAAGATAAGAGTATAACCCTAAACGATATAAAGAATAAAATTAGTTACTATATATAAAGGCTCTAATTACTTAAAAAAGAAAATTAATTAGAGATATCCTATCTAATAAATATAAAGGGATAAGAAGTCCCTCTTAATTATAATATAGTCTAAGAGTTATTAGAAACCTAAGAAGACCTAGATCTAATAGTTAATACTTTAATAAATAATAGTCTTTACCTAACTATAGTCTAAAGACTAATAGTTATACTTAGAATAGGTATTATTATAAGAAATACTTATATAAAATTCCTATCTAATAAGTATTTATAATACTAGAAATATCTTAGTAACTAAGTTACTAAGTTAAAGAAGAAGCTTTAATAGTATTAGAAAATTATAAATTAGTAATAGAGCTTAGAAGAGAATCTTAAGTAATCCTCTTCTATAGTAACTTATATTAAGACTAGACTAGTAATTCTTTCTTAATATAAAGCTTACTTTATATCTACTTTTAAAGCTTTACTATTATAGTATAACCCTAATAGTAAATAGATTACTAGAGAAATAAGATACCCTTTTACTATAGTACTTTTAAATAATATAGACTTTAGTTCTTATAGAACCTTATAAATACCTAGACTACCTAGAAGGTTTTAATAGAACTTAGTTTAGTATCTAACTCTTAAGTCGATCTTAATAATAGAGAAGTAAAAGGTCGATTTAATTCTATTTTTAATACTAGTATTATATAGTTCTCTACTATCTAGTCTACTATTTAGTCCTTCTCGCGAAAATTTTTATAAGTATTAGTTAGATTTAGATACGTCGCCCTTTATAATAAAAAAAAAGAAAAATATTTTCTTTTTCTACCCTAGTATTATAGTATAGTAGTAAAGGGAGCCTCCCGATTAAGCGTCGAAGGCTTAGATAAGCGGCGAAACGTTAGGCCGGGCTCCGAAAGGATATTATCTAGGAGAGTCTTTAGCTAGTATTTATTATCTATCCTATTATATAGTAGATAGAAGAAATAGTTTAATTAATTAATTTTAGCTATCTATTCTATTAATCCTTCTCTTCTATCCCTCCGACTACGGGTTGTAAGCTCTACTACCCTATCTCTAATATATCTATATACTATAGTTTTTAGCGACGTCTATAGGGCTTCCGACGATCTATCGGACTAGAGTAAAGAGAAGAGTTAGATAAAAAGATAGTAGAATTAGAAGTTTTACTACGGCTCCGAGGCTTAATCGATAATATCTAGATATAACGAATACTAGATATTATAAATAGATATATATAGGCTTAAGATAATATAATAATACGTTAGATAAAGTAATTAGGGTAAGTAATAATAGTATTATAAACTAATACTAGATAATAATAGGAGATCCCTAAAAGGGAGATACTTAGTTAGAATATTTTAGAAATTTTAGTAAAAGGAATTATAGGGGATCCCTAAAAGGGAAGCGTATAGCTAGAATATTTAGAAATCTTAGTATAAGATTAAGGGGGGGTAGTATAGCTATACGACTCTCTATTAGATCTCGCTTATTAGTAAAAAGAAAAAAAGAATATAATAGAGCGAGCTACTAGTACTATAATATAGTTATTAGGTTAGAAGACTAATACTAGTATTAATAAATCTAGACGAAATAATAATACTAACTAGCTTATAAAGGTAGAGAAGGTATATAAAGGTAATACCTTTTAAAAAATTAAGAATACTAGATATACTCTTTTATTATTATTACTATACTTAGTCGAAACTTTATTAGTTAATATTTAAAATAGTACTAGCTAGCTTTAAATAGTTATCCTTTAAATACCCCTAGTCGAGTAACTAATTACTTCTTAGGTAAGGAGAAAACTCGTTTAATAAAGAAAAAGAAAAGATCTCTAAGGTTAAAGACTTATTATTTATTAATATACCTACTAGTACTTTAGAATAAGACTAGTCTAGGAAAGAAGAAAATAAGAAGAAGAGTAAGAAGACGAAGTATAATTAAAAGAAGAGATATCTAATTTAATTAATTTAGAAGGAATTAGAAAAGGAGGATATCTAAAAGAGTTATTAGTCTTATATTAAAATTAGTAAAGTTAGCTTAGATAATAGCTCTAAGAGTAAGGATAAGTCGAATAATAATAAAGATAATATAATAGACTATAAACTTTACTATCTAGAACTCTAAAAGAAGAAGTCTAAGAAGCTATTAATACTAGTATTTAATTTACTAATTCTTAGGATAGCTACTATCTTAATTATAGACTAATCCTAGTAACTAATTAGTAAGAGAATAAACGTCTATTTTCTATTTTTACTACGCGATTTTAATATACTATTATTTACTAATATAGATATTATATAGTTTCTAGAGAACTACGAGTTTAGTATAGACGGAGTAGAATAGAATAAGTAGAATAAAAAGAAGTTTTTTCCCTATTTTTATAATTTATTTTAGAGAGTATATATTATTAAGATATATTATTATATATCCTTAGTATAAAGTTAGACTATATTTAAATTAGTACTCTAAAAGGAATATACTAGTAGAGATATTAGGTAGTAGAAGACTATCTATACCTTTCTTAAATTATAGCTAGTAGAGGTCTATTAATTACCCCTTCTACTTAACGAGTATTATTACTAGTTCTTAATATATAGTAGTAGAGCGTTAAATTAATTATAAATTATAGAGATTAAGCTTAAATAGCTATTCTTTAAAGGATTAAAGTATAATAACTAGACGATAATTATATTTAGTATAGATAAGAAGTACTAATTAGTTAACGAAGATATATATTCTTTTAAGTTAAAGAAGATATACTAGTACCTCTAATTATTATATAAATAGGAAGAAGTTATACTTATACTAAGTCTAGATACTAGTCTAGCGGCTAGCTAGCTAGTATATAGGGAGATCGAAGCTTATACTAAATAATAGCTTTTCTACCTAGTTAAGTTTATATATTCTTAATAATAGGAGCCCGTAGTACTATTAGAAAGACTAATAATAATTACTTAGCTACTATCTAATTCTTAGATTAAGTAGCTCGTTAATAGTATAAAGAAATTAGTCTTAATCTAATAGTAGTTTAATATCTAGTAATAGAGTATTTTTATAACCTAATTAGTATTTATATAAGAGAATAATTATTATTATACTTTCTATAAGCTAATTAAACCTACCCTTTATTTTAAATATAATAATAAATCGTATATAAGCTTCTATAATTAGATATAAAATCTAAAAGTAAATATATAAATAATTAGTAATTAGGAGTTCTAAAAGGTAGAATATATTATTTATAGGTTAATAGACTATTAGATTTAAGAATACCTCCTATAAAGGAAACTTCTTAATAATAGTTAGTATTATAAGAAGAAGAATAAGAAGACTAGTTAGTTCGAATAGTATTATAGTCTATTTTACCTTTATAGAGAGAAGCTTTATAATCGAAGGTTCTATATTATCCTTAATAATATATAGAAGTATTTTATTTCCTAAATAATAGAGTACTATAGAGTTACTAATATAGAGTTAATAAGACTATTTACTAATATAAAAGGGCTTAATAGGAAAAAGAACTACCTAGTAACTAGTAGTAACGTAAATACTATTAAAATAGTAAATAATATTACTAATAATAGGTCGTTAGTCCTTAAGAAGGAGGATTTAGAGAAGGCTATAGCTTTCTATTATATACTATAGAAATAACTAGTAATTAAGAGTACTAAAGTATCGTTAATAGAAGTAAATAGTATTAAAATAAGAGACTAGAATTATTCTCTTATAGTAGCTAATAAGATATTAAGTAACTATATTATAAAGCCGAAGTTAAAGGTAAAGATTAAGGATATTAGGCCTATTAATCTTCTAGTAGAGGAGGCTAACGAGATAAAATAGTATTAATAAGTAATTAGAGAGTTCTATAGCTCTATCCCTATACTTAATCTAAATAAAGAAGCTATAATAGATATAATAGGATAATCTCTAGATTAAAGAGTAATATTAAAAGCCTTAAATTCGTAGACTATTCGGGTAAGCTAGGAATCTTAACTAACTATTAAAAAGAAGCTACTAAAGATAGTAATTATATAGATATCTACTAATAAAGAATTAATATATATAGTTTAGTAATTAATAATAAGTTTAATCCTAGCTACTATTCTCTAGTAAAAAGTCTATAGGCTAACTATAGCTATACTATTATCTTAGAACTAGATTATTAATACTACGTCGAAGCTCCTTAATACTACTAAGTAAGTAAGGAGTTAAAGTTCTAATAGTAGATTAAAAGAGGTATATACTATAAATAAAAGAGAAATAATAATAGGCTTAGACTTATTTATATTAATAAAGCTTTAAGCTTTAAATCTATATTTAGCTTAGTAAATTAGAGAGGTACTCGAAGTATAAGTAGCTTAGTACTATAATATCTAAGAAACTAGAGATAGCTATAATAATAAGCTAAACTATATTATAATAGATAAACGTAAATATCTTAAAGGCTAGCTTAGAGTAATAACTATAAAATTAAAAATTCCTATCTATTAGATTACTATTATAGGTAATCTCTATAAAGTAATTCTTAATAATAGTATAAAGTTAAACGTAATACGTCTCTCTACTATATAAATATTAAATATCTATATTTAAAATAAAAATTAAGGTTATCTCCTACTTAGAGAGTATACTAGAATAGTTACTACTAATAGATTAGTAGATAAGTATATAAGAATAGTCTATAATATACTAGTAATAATTAGTACTATTATTATACCTATTTATTTTAAGGTTATAAAGAATATTTAAAGATTATTAATACTAAATACTTTCTAGTATATAACTATATATTTAGAGATAAAATTTACTTTAATAGACTATTATTACTATAAAATTACTATACTAGATAGGTAGAAGACTATTTCGTTTCTTAGGTTAAATCTAGTCCTAATAGCTAACTATAAAGTAGACGATAATCCTTTAGAAAAAGTCTAAAGAGTATACCTTTTAGGATAGTATATTCCCTATTCTATTAATACTTAGAACTTCGACTATTAAAGAATTAAAAGGGGTCTAATAGAGATATAAAGAATAGTAGTAATACTAATTTAGATAACTTAAATAACTATAATTATAATATTAATAAAGTAGAGGTTAAGAATATATTAGTTTCTATTAAAGCTAATACTATCGACTCTCCGTCGGAAGGAAAGGGTACTAAAGTAGTAGAAGAGGATAAAGAGAAGGAGGGTACTAAGGAGGTAGAAGAAGATATAGAAGAGAAAGAGAAGGTAGAAGAAGATATAGGAGAGGAAGAGAAGGAAGAGAAGAATAAAGGGGGAATAGAGGTACTAGTACCTTAGTAGTAGGTAATTAATAGAGGAGTAGATAGAGTAGAAGTATTAAGAATATTAATAGTTAATTAGTACTAGTAGTATTTTAAATAGAGCGAATTAATTTATCTAGACAATTATAATAAGAAGTTAAATTAAGATTTAGGTTCTAATACTAAGGTTAAGTAAATACTTTTAAAGATAAGCTAGTATATTATAAGAAGGAATTAGTACCTCTAATAGTAAGATAGGTAAGTTAATACTCTCTATAAGATAATTAATAAGAAGGTCTAATCTATTAATAAGCCTCGTAAAGATATTAAGATAGATTTTAGAAGAAAAGATTAAAGAGAAAGTACTATTTAATAGTAACTCGAGTACGTATTACTAAGAAAGATAGAAATAGATATATTTAATAGAATCTTTAAGTCTAGGTATACGGACTTTCTAAGGGATTAATAATTGATATCTAACTAGATAAAGGAGATATATATTAGAAAGGATCTTTAATCTACTAAAGTAGAGCTTATATATAAGCTAATATACTATTAAAAGGCTACCCTAATATAAGATTTCTTAAAAATAACGACTATCTATTCTAATATAGCGCCTCTATATTAGATTTAAATAGTACCTTATAAGGTCTAGTAAGTAAAAGACTTTTAATATCCTAAAAAACTTAAACTAATTACTATTTAAATAATTCGCGAAAGAATCGCTCGAGATACTCTCGAGATATATAATAGTTAATATTATAACCTATAGTTTCTAGTATCTAAGAAGAATAGAGACTATTAATTAATTAATAATACTTAAATCTTAAATAGTTTTACTAAAAGGGATACGAACCTTCTACCTTCTACTAATAAGTTTTTAGAGTAGCTAGCTAAAAGAACTATCTATTTACTCTTTAACCTATTCTTAGGTTATAATTAGATACTACTTTATATAAGTTTAAGGAATAAGACGACTTTCTAGATACCTATTAGATTAGTAAGATAGTATACTATCTTAATAGACGTAACTAATTTAGTAGTAGTATTTTAAAGAATAGTAATAAAGATTTTAAAGAAGTACTTCTCTAATATATTACTATTTATTAATAATATCGTAGTAGCTAGTCCTTCTAGTACTTATAATAAAAAAGAAGTATTACTAAAAATCTACTAATATATATTTGAGTATATCTAAAAACTAGATATAATAATAGTAGATATTAAATACGTAGAGGTAATAGTATCTAGTACTAAGTCCTATTAGGATATCTTCTAACTAGGTATTATAGACTATAAAGTAGATATTAAAGAATAATTTCCTAATAGTAGTAAGGTAGCGAAGATCTAGGACTAGTTAGAATATAGAAATATTAAGAAAGTCTAATAGTTTATCGGAATCTATATTTACTATTAGTAGTAGATCTTTTACTTCTTCTTTAAGGTAGAGTTCTTATTCCGACTATTTTATAAGGACGCCGAATAGATATAAAGAGAGTCTTAAAGAAAAGCTATAAAAATCTTAAAGATTGATATTATATTAGTACCTACTTTAGTAATACTAGATATTAAATTAGAATACTAAGTCTATCTATATATAGATACTAGTTAATAAGATAGTAGAGTAGTACTCGAATAGATTAGAAAGGATAACCTTCGATATCCTATTAGGTTTAAAAGTATACTATAGTTTAAAACTAAATTAAAGTAATACTCTACTAAATTAGAATATAAAGTAGTACTCTAGATACTAAAGAAGTTTAGTCTATACCTCTATAGTACCTAATTTACTATTAAGACTAATATTAATACCTTAATTACGTAGCTTAATCGGTTATCTACTAATCTTCTTAGATTAGTAATAAATTAATAGTTTACTATAATTCTATTTTAGGACTTTAAAATCTAATATAGACCTAGGAAGAAGAATATAATTATTAATATCTTATTAAGATATCCTTAGCTAGAAGGATAGATTTAACTCTAGGAAGAAGAGAAAGACTTAGAATTATTTATAAACTATATTATTAATAAGTATAACGAGTTAGTAAAAGTCTTCTTTATTACTAATTTAAGAATCCTTAATAATAGTTATTTAGATAAATTAGAAGAGATTACTTACTTCCTATATATAGTATATAAGTCTAATAGACTATTAAGAAGTAAGAAAAGAAGCTAGATAAAGGTTATATAGACCTTCTTTATAAAAGATAGCTACCTTTTTAAAAAATTAACCTAGAATCTAGCTATCTAACGGGTAGTTAATAACCTTAATATTTAGAAGGCTTTAGTATAGGAAGTTTATTAAGTACTATACTATTAGGATATCTAAGGAATATTTATAGTAATTTAGTATTAGTTTTAGTAAAAGAACTAGTCTTAAATAGTAGTAAAAGAGCTTTAGAGCTACCTTAAGTATTAATAGAAATAAGGTAGTAGAATAGAAGAAATATTTAAGATTAATAACCCTAAGGTTATATAGAACTAATAGACTATTAATATTATCTATATATCTATTAGTAAAGGAGGAGTTTAGTTCCTTATAGTTATATACGAATACCTATTAAAATAGATTAAAGCTAGGGCTCTAAAGGATACTATATTTAAAAATATTACGAAGTTTATTTACTAAAATATTATTTATAGATAGAGAGTATTCTTCTAGCTAAGTATTAATAGAGGGCCTAAGAATAGATTAGTAGTTAAAATATTAGCTAAGTACTATAGAATATATAGAATCTAGGCTTCCTCCTATAATTTAAAAGTATAGGGTTTAATTAAATAGAGTTACTAACTATTAGTCGTTATACTAGTAAAGCTACTAGGTTACTAGTTAGAGAACCTACTATTAGTACTATAGACTAATAGAGTAACGGTCTAATACTTAACTAGGTATATCCTAACTAAGCTAGTAATAGGAATTTAATCTATTCTACTAATTAAACTTAACCTAGAATCGTAGTAGATACTTTTATAAAATAAAGTAATTTTAACCTCTAATTTACTTATACTCCGAGTAAAATAACTTAAATAGAAAGGTAAGAAACTAGTAAAAGTAATTAGTCGTACCTAGTAATATAGGCTTAAGGTAGCTAATTAATAGAATTAAGTAAAAAGTAATTAGAGTAATCTAGTAGTTAGAGATTTAGTTCTTATTTAGGATACTATTAGAGCTAATAATTAATTAGTAAAGTAAAAGTTTAATAATAGATAGCTAGAACTATATCGCGTAGTAGAAGCTAGAGTAGAGTACTTATATTATAGACTTATAGAGCTTAATAAGACTCTATTTACTTATACTATATATAGTAATTAGTTAAAGTAATTCTATTAGAAGGACTCTAACGATAAGATAATAGAGATATAAGGTAGACTAAAACTAATTAAAGAGAACCTACTAATTAATAATTATTATCTAATATTAAGAGCTCTAAGGTATAAAGAAGTTAAAGAGCTAAATAGAAAGTATCTAATAACGTGAGCGTAGACTAATCGTATAAAGTTCTCTATAATAGAAGTACCCTTAATATAAAAGTAAGCTTTATTACTAAAAATTATTATCTAATAGTCTATAGCTAGGCTAGAGGTTAAAGAGGCGGAATATTAAATAACTAGTAACGAATTAAGAAGTAGCGATAAAGAGTAATTAACTAGAGGATAGTTAATTTAGTTAGAGAGAGGTTATAGGTCCTAAGCTATAATTAGAACTATTTATTTATTTTAATTTTCTAGTTTTTATTTCCTATTATTATTATCGTAGACCTAGTAGAGAAGGATTATTAGTAATAAGGAAGAAATAGATTAGAAAGTAAGATTTTAAAAGTTATAAGCTAGTCCGTAGAAGCCTAAGGGCTATATAGAAATACTAGAAGCTAGATATAAAAAGTTATAAAAAGAAGAACTAAGAACTAATTATTAGTTAAAGAAGTAAAATCTAAGAAATCTATATAGTCTAGATAGTAATAGTACTACTATTACTACTACGGCCTTTACTACTACTACGGTCGTTATAATAGATATTCTTAGAACCCTTACTCTTATCTTTACTCTTACTCTTATTCTTAGATAACTAATAAGAAATTATAGATATATTAGAATTCTTTAATATCTTATTAGTAGTATAAGCTATAGTAGATAGATTAGACTAGGTACGAGGGTAATTAGAATTTAGAAGTAATAGCTAGCTAGGCTAAGCTAGAGAATTACTTTAATACTAGTCCTAGTACTTATACTATACTTAGAGCTCGTACTACTAATACTAGTATTTAATTAGCTCGTACTACTCTTACTTAGTATTATTAAAGCTACCTTACTTAAACCTAGATAATTATCGAGAATAGCTAGAAGACTAAAAATAGAAGTATAGCTTAATTAACTTAGTCCTAATAAACTTATTAAGAAGTTAGATTATAGAATAATATAAAGGAGAGTTTAAAGAAGAGTTTAATTAAGAGTCTAGTTAAGAGTCTAAAGAAGAGCTACTAGTATAAGAGCTAGTTAGAGAAGTTTAAAAGAGAGGATAGTATAACTACGTTTTACTTAGGTCTATAATATTACTAGGGTTAATCTTAATAAGTAGGTACGTAGTACTAGTACCGTCTAGTCTAATAGGTTAGCGGGTAAAGGTAAGAGAAGGAAATTAAGAATAACTTATAAAATATAAAGTAGAACCTTAAATTTCTATTAACTATATAGTTAGTATAGAATCCTTAGACTATTAACTAATCGTTCTAGTATACCTATTAATAACTAGTCTAGATCTTATTAACCTTTAGATTTATATATTAATTATAGACTAGACTAGCTTTACTATTATAATCTCGAATCTAGGACGCGTAATAGTATATACTAGTCTAAATATTCTATAAATAGAAACCCCTTTAGGTCTCTAAACTAAAGAAGTTATAGATAATTATACTACCCTCTATAAGAAAGTTAAAATTACGGGTAATAGCGAGATTATACTAAGCTATATACTAGATAGTATTAGTATATAGAATAGCCTCTAGAGGGATACCCTAATACTTAATATTATAGAAATCTTAGTTAAAGTTAATTTAAAAAGCTTAATTAATAATTTAATTAGCTTATAGGGTTATTATTAATAAATTAATATAAATAATAACTAATTAGAAAGAGAGAAAACTTACGCTACTCTAGGATAGTAATATTAGCTATTATTAAAGAATAGTTATAGAGCTTCGATTCTTAGTCGTCTTTTCTACCTCCTAGAGGCTAGTTAGAAGAGTACTAGATACTACTACTACTACTAGAGGCGTCTATAGTAGTACTACCCGTAGATAGGTTAATAGTAACGCCCTTACTAGATATAGCTAGAAGAAGAAGTAAGAGACTTAGAGACTAAGAAGCTAGAGGCTTAAAAGGCTATTAGGCTAGTAGATAAGAAGAGTAGCTATAAGGAGAAAGTTAAAGAGTTTAAGAGAGTATTAGAAGAGGCCTTTTATATACGTTTTAGCTAGTTACTAACTATAAAGAAGTTAAAGTAAGAGTATTTAAAGACTTATTTATAAATATTATTATAAAGTCGTTAGGTAAGAGTTTAAGGACTATATAAAGGTAAGGAAGCCTATTAAAAAGTTAAGACTAGATTAAAGATTAGTTAGTTTTATAATAATATATTAGACTAGTTAGAGAAAGCTTACCTTTATAATTATACCGACTTATTATTAAAGATCCTAGGAAGAAAGAGGTATTAAGATTAGACTATAGTCTATTTACTAAGGAGGAGGGAAATAAAAGGTCTATTAATAGCTTCTCGAGGGCTGTTTAAAGATAGAGATTACTTAAAGAAGGATCCTTAATAGACTAGTAATAGGATTTACTATTAATAACGTACTAGTATTATATAGAGTTACTTAATCGGGTAGTAGAGCTTAAGAGGGCTAAGCTCTTTTAGTTAAGAAGGAAAATATAGTATAGTAGTAAAGGGAGCCTCTTAATCGAGTATTAAAGGCTTAGATAAGTAGTAAAACGTTAGGCCGGACTCTAAAAGGGTATTATCTAGGAGAGTCTTTAGCTAGTATTTATTATCTATCCTATTATATAGTAGATAGAAGAAATAGTTTAATTAATTAATTTTAGCTACCTATTCTATTAACCCTTCCCTTCTATCCCTCCGACTATAGGTCGTAAGCTCCGCTACCCTATCTCTAATATACCTATATACTATAGTATCTACTCTATAAGGTTCTTATTAGTCTTATTAGGATTTATAACTATTACTTTAAGTAATAGAATATAGATTTTTATTTAGAAGGAGAATATTATAAAGAACTACTAGAGTAACTTCTTATAAATCTTTAGCTCCCGAAAGACTATATTCTACCTCGATTCTATTTTATTTAAAAATAATAGAGAGTCTAAGTTAAAAAACTAGCTCTATAATATAAAATAAAAACTTACTATTAATAAGAACTAGTATATATAAGAAATCCTCTAGTAGATAGCTAAAATCTATTAAGTCTATATTATATCCTAACTAGTAGATTTAGTAAAAGACTATATTCGAATATAACTAAACTTTAGGAAGAAAGAAGTAGACTTTATATTTAATATAGATTTATTAGAATATATTAAAAGCTATTATAAAAATCTCTACGTAAAGAAAAAGATAAAAGTTAAATTCTACTAATTATATATAAACGTATTTAGTAAAGTTAATAACTTTATTAAAAATTTTAAGTATTTAATAATAAAGGTTTATCTATTTTACTATTAGTAAAATAAAGAATTTATAGATAAGCTCTACTTCGATCTAAAAAATAAGATAGATCTATTTAATAATAGTAATTTTACTTTTAGTAAGCTCTATAAATATATAACTTTAACTAATAAAGTACTACTTAAGAATAACTAGTACTAAAAGATCTAGCTCGTTTAAAGTAACTAATTAGCTATCTTTAAGAGAAAGTAGCTAACTATAAGTAGACCCTTTTCTAATAAATTAAAAAAGAAGTTTATTTATTTTAAAAATATATCTAAGCTCTATAACTACTCTTTTAAGAAGTATAAAAAGTAAGACTATTACTTTAATTATAGGAAAAGAAATAAGTAGTAAAACTATCCTAATTATATTATATATAAAGTAATATAAAATATTATAAAAGTAAAAATTAATATTATCTTTTCTAATAATTCTAAGAAAGAAGCTTATTTAGACTCTCTATATAAAGAGGAAAGTAGTTTAGAATATAACTCTAATACCTCCTCTATAGTATTAAAAAATAAAAACTATTAGGAAAGAGTTTCTTCCTAGTAGTTTATATAGGAGTAATTAAACCTCTTAATTATTAATAGCTTATTAAGATACTATAACTTATTAATTTAAAATTATTTATACTTTTTATTTAACTTATAGTAAATAGTCTAGCTATATAACTAAGAGGATTAGTAAATAGTAGTATTAGTATATATCTATTAGTCTACTCTAAATATTTAAAGGTAGTAAAGAAAAAGCTAAAATCTATCTTCTATTAACTAAAGAAACTAATCCCTCTTAATAGATTTAATAGGAAATATAGTTATTTAGTCGATATAACTAGCTAAGCTAATCTATTAATTTAGAAAAAGAATATATTTATTTAGTTTCTCTTCTATAAACTTAAATATTATAATATAATATTTAGAAGAAAATTCCTTAAGTAAATTTAATTCTTAATTAACTATTATAATTAAACTTTATACTAGCTAAACGATATTCTAAAGTAGATAAAATATAATCTAATTACTATAGAGAAGCTAGATCCGAAGCTAAAGCTAAAATACTAGAATAATACTTTATATTATAATAATCTAATTAATTAGTAAATTAAAGTATAGAAGAAGATCTATTTACTTAAAAAGAATCTAATACTTAGTTTAGAAATTCCTATTAAAGTTCTTATAATTCTCTAAAAGGAGGTCTATAAGTTTACTAAAGCTCTACTATAAATAATAGAGAATTAGTAAATTACTTCTAAAAATATATAGAGGAATATAGATAGTAATACTAATAATAGTTTAAGAGGTACTAAATCTAAGAAAAACTAATAAGATTACTAAAAAAATAATAAAAAGAAAAAAAAAGTAATACCTATCCCTAATAACCTACTAGAGTAGGCTACTAGTAATAAGTTTAATATATATTTTTTTAAGTCTTTTAATATATAGAAGTTTATAAATAAGAAAGAAATTATACTAAAAGCTACTAATCTATATAAAGTTAACTTATTAATTAGAAATAGATAATTAAAAGACTTAAAGGAATAGAATATATAAGATATAATAGTAAAGAAGCTCTCTTATAAAGATTATATAGAAGCTACTCTAAACTATTTCTTTAAAGTTAACTTAGATAAGTTATTCTTTAAAAGAAAAAGTATTAACTATAAAATTATCTTTAAGAATAATATAAGTAAGCTTAATATTATAACCCTAGGACTAGAAGGGTATAGAGTAAGCTCTAATATAGCTAGAATAGTCGAGCTATATTTAGTTAGTAATCTAATATTACGTAACTTAGAAGTTATAGAAGTTACTAAGAGGACTACTTCTATAATTACTATAGAAGTAGTAGAAGCTATAGAAGTTACTACTACTACTATCTTAAGGAATAAGGACGGGTATAAGAAAGTAGAGAATCTCTTAGACTTTCTATTTTAATTCCTTATAATTAATTCTTTAGTTCTTATCTAATACTTATAAATAAAGATTAGATCTTTTTCTAAGTAGTTATTCTAGTAATAGAATTTATTAACTTAACCTTAATCTATTAAAATCTAATAGTATAATAAATATACTATTAGTTCTAATCTAAATCCTATATTAAAGTATATATAATATATAATATATTAACTACCTTAAATCTAGATTACGTTAAATATAGTAATTCTATCTAGCTTATATAATACTTTTAGAGAAAGTATAATAGAAGCTTTAATAATAAATCTAACTACTCTTATATAGTAATAAGTAGCTTAAATAGTAAAGATATAATAAGTTATAATATTACTATAAGAAGCGCTATAATAAATAAAAGTAGGACTTAGTAATAAAGTAAAAGTTAAGATATCTAAGAGATATAATAATAATAAGGAAGATTTAAAGCTATTCCTTATATAAATAGACTTATACTATTAATTTAACTCTACTAGGTATCTCGACTAAGACCTATAGGTAAATATTATATAGTTTAATTATATAATAATTAGTAAACTTTTCTAATTCTAGTACGAAACTCTACTAGCCTTCTCTCCCTCTTACTTTTATATTACCGCCTTAATTACTAAGGTATTCGCTAGCTATTCGGATCCTCTATACTCTACTAAGGACTTAAAGAATTAGGTATCTAGATTAGTATTACTAATTATCTATTATAGTCTTATATTCTAATCGCGAATAAAGGTATCGTTTATTAGAGTTAAGTCTATATCGCTAGTTAGTTATATTCCTACGTTAATACGGATATACTATACCGAGCGCCTAAAGAAGGACCTCGCTATTAAAGATAAGAAGACGTAATATTCTAGTACTATCTAGATCTACTACCCTCTTATTCCTTAATTTTAATTCTTATAGCTTCTTCTTTAAACGTTCCTTCGCTTTTTTAAGGATATCGCTAACGTAGATAATCGTAGTTTAGTAGATAATATTTAGCTTATCGTAGAAGATTAGTCGATTTATCGTACTTTATATAGTATATAGTATTCGATTATTAAATAGATAATCTTTTATACCTTCGTATATAACTATTTAGTATAGTAGATAAGTACTACTTTCTTAGTTCGTATTCTTTAGTTTATATCCCTTAGTTCGTATCCCTTTATTTATATCTCTTAGTTCGTATCCCTTAGTTCGTATCCCTTAGTTCTAGTAGTTCCTCTCTTCTATATTCTACCCTCTTTCTCTAGGCTACGTATTAAGACTTGTATCGGATAAAGCTAGTATTAGCTACCTACTATTCTACGGTTAGTTAATATTAAGCGTTCTACTCTTTTTATATATAGTTAAAATTTTAGTACTAGTCTTTAGATATATATAGTTTATTATTAAGTAGAAAAACTCCCCTATAATAGTATAGTTACGCAATACAGCTTTTCCTCAGGGAAAAAAAAAAAAAAAAAAAAAAAGGAATCGAGATGTCGTTCTGCCCCGAGGAAGTCTTCATGGAAATATGGTATTTTGAGGAGTGAAACCTAAGCTTAAGGCCTCAACTTTGACTCACAATGTCGAGAGCCTAATGCGACGCCCTAATGCGACGACCAGTGATGTGGGGAGCAGCGAAAGTTGGGCACAAATGCCTGATGTTGGGCGTGACGGAGAGGTTGGAAGGAAGTTGCGAAGAGTTTCTAGAATTTGGCCAAAAGAAAATTACCACAAGCAAAGATCAAGAATGTATACGCGGAAGTTTCGCGATATAAACGAGGTTTGGGGAAGAAGTTTCGGAAACTGGACTTGGTTACTTGCTGGCCAGTGACACACGGTGCCATGATTAGCCGCGCCTTGTATGACCCGCACGGAAGCTTGCGCGCCATGGCACACCCTTCGCCAGTTGAGCAAGCTCAATGCTCGCCGTAGGTTGAGCCTGGCTAATCAGCGCTCAATGGCACACTCGAATTGTATATCCGCTCTCCTTCGATCGTCCGATACACCCTACTCAATCAAGGTTAGTCCAATTCAGGAAACGCTCGCCAAGAAATAAGTGCAGTCGTTTCAATTCACTTTTTCCGATGATGCTTGCAACGATGTGACTTTCGCACGAGGAGAACCAATCCGAAGGCCATTGCGTCAACGCGGGACGGAAGCCTCGATGTGTTGGCACGGATCGTGGGCATGCTCACCGGTCGGCCGCTTTAAGGGCGTCACGGCATGCCAAGCATGCATACCAGCTCAGAGTATATATCTACAGAGACAGCAACAACTACGCTTGTAAAATCTCATTATACAATCATCTTAAACGGCCATTCATTGATTAGCCTCGAATCCACCGTGCCATTCCCAGGATGTGCCACTACCTAGACCAATCGTTCTACTACAACCAATGCAGAGCTCAGCCTCGTCATATTCAAGGCAAGCGGAAATGGGACGAGTGCCAAAAAGCCAAAGAAAACGGGCACTATTGCTCAGATGCTTCCCCAGCAAAAGACCTAAGCGGGAATGTAATTGTGACTGGGTCATCTAAACAACCGGGCGAATGCCCACAGTGTCCGCCTCTAATCAGTCAAGTGAGTTTACGGAAGACATTGGCCGTTGACCTTGCTGACATGCATCATTGAAGTAATCTCCAGCGCCTTACCCAGCCTACAATTGGAATCAGGGAAACAGCAGCCAGGAGGGAAGGAAACAAGAGTGGTTGGCGGAGAAGAATCTGAACCCGGGGCATGTGCCACCTTTTGATGGTAGCAACTGTGTGAATGGTTAGCATTTACACTTTAGCTTAGGAATTTGAACGTACCCTCCAATTTCACGTCTGTAAGGGCTTCTTCCGCACTCGCATAGCTCTGTTTCCAACATTTCGTAACCATGTTCCCAAAGGCAGAAACCGATTCCAGATCGGGATAGCGACCCTCAGCGAAAGCAGCAGATACTTCGTGGTCGGGTAGATCCTTGTATGGTTTCGAACCAGTCATAATCTCATACGTAGTAGAGCCGAGGGCAAAGAGGTCGGTTTTTATTGAGATATCTTGGCCAGGAAGTTCATGGCTAGTGTCGTAACAGATGAGCGGTGGAAGGTCGTCAATAGCTGATCCGGCGAAATCACCCAGCTTAACATTTAGATTATCATCGAGGAAAACGTTGTTACACGATATATCCCCATGAAGCACGCTTTTTGAGTGGATAAAACGAACGGCATCGATAAGTTGTTCAACCCAACGAAGCCTAAGAGAAAGCGGAACTTGTTTCTTTTGCCTCGCAAAGTATTGCCTGATAGATGTCTGGCTCGCAAACTGTAAGATAATAGCGTTTTCCAGGGCGCCAAAGTACCGAACGATACCGCTGTGGTCGCGACCAAGGCGCTGATAGATGAGCTTCTCCCTTTCCAAAAAGTGCAATTCGGAAGGCCCGAAGATCTTGACAACGGCATCAAGACGTGTGACAATCGCCGAAATGCCTCCGCCAACCAGATCCTTGCCGTCTAAGCCAAGTGGCCATTCTATAACAGACTCGTTCATAGATATTTCAAAATTGGTCGTCGGCGACGGCTACGACCGAACGATTGAATGTCAGCGATCGCCGGGAGAGGTGATACGAGGGCCCAGGAGAGTCGATCTGAAGCAGAAGCTTGTAAGGACAGATTGGTGATGGATCAAGGATAGCCGGAGAGGAGGGTGGTTGGAGGCGAGGGCGTGGATGCATTGAAATGAGGATGATCATGGGTTGAAAGGGGTTGTGCTTGGCCGCGCTTTTCGGGAGTGCACCGGTCACGCGGATTACTAATGCACGTCTCACGCGCCGGGCTCCGCACGAATAACAAAACAATCGATGCCTCAGCCATCCTTCCCTTCCCACTCTCGCTCCGCATGCCAAGCTGCGACTCCACGGCCTCTAGTACACGCACACTTCCTCCCCCGACGTTCGACTCCGTCGTCATCCGCGCGGTTGGCTCTGCTGACTAGCCAATATCACCCCGCCCGCCTCGTCCATCCAGAAAATGTTCCCGCAGCCCATTCCCGGGGGACTACACCCTACGCGATGTAGACCGCTCTAAGTGCGCATACGAACATGTATTGTCACTCACAACGGCGGAAGGAGGAGGGACACGGTGCATATCCTGGGACCGGAGGTTGGTTCATTGGGTCTCTGCGAGACGAGGAGTGTGAGCGGCATCTTTTAGGCGCTGAGACTTTGGCGGAATGTAATTAGGTATGGGAGAGACGGAGAGAGTGAGGGGTTCTGGGATGGCTCCATGGGGACGGTGTTGCAGAGACTCGCTGGAGACATTGGTGAAGGGCATAGTGCTGCTCTTGCTTCTGTGGCGCAACCTTTAGACAAGGGCGGGATCGAGGAGGGCAGTGACGGAGGGGTCGTCCACATTGATATCGGAATTTTCGGTCTCGTTCATCTCGACTGACTCCAGAACTAAATGCAGGTTCAGCCTGCGACTTTCATGTATGAGATACGTATATTGATGCTATCGCAAGACGAGTCTTAACTGGAGATTGCTGAACCAGTCTAAGCGTTCTCTTGCAACTTCGTGTACTAGCGACTGCGTACTGCCCCAGGAGATCTGCCCGGAAAACGACTGCATATCCATTTCCAAGGCCTGCCTTCATTCTTCCATTTGCGCAAACGATCCTCCTCCGGTAACCAATGCCTGGGTTTTGTAGAGCTCGAGGGTCTATCATTGTTGTCAAGGATAGGAACTAGTAATCACGCCTAGGCTTGGTCACGGAACCTGAGGTGTTCGAGTGAACCTAAAGGCAGGAGCCAACAAGAGCTCCAGACTCCATTCGGAGATGCACGGAGCTGCATCCAATTCTGCAGCTAAACTTATATAAGCATGGCGCGAGGGCGTGTGGTACTGAGCGTGGGGAATAATACAAGGGGGTACCATGAACGGACTGCAGCGCTCAAGGGCTGCGCACGTGACGGACGGTTGAATCAGTGGTGCTTTTCGACGTCAACTATTCAATTATGGCGCCTCAAAGTTAGGAAGTCCTTACCTCGCAGGACGACACCAACGAGATGGTGCAGGACGACACTGACACCTCGCTCGACGAGCTCACTTCCAAGTACGATCAATCACGCAAGCGTTCCAAGCTGCGTCAGTCTCATTCTCGACAACATGCCAGCCCTAGCTCAAGCGCCCCGCGGAAGGCTCTCCCACAGAATCCTGAAAATTCATAGTTGGCGAGTTTCCCTGTTACCAGGATCGTGGAAGGTTCGCTAGGAGGGTGGCCAACCCCCGCGTGTGTGCGTGCGTAACAAGAAGGGCTGGCCTCACAGCGGAGAAAAACTGTGGTGCTCTCGGAACCGGACGGGACAGGGGGCTACCGCTGAGCTCGAGATGGACACACAGCAGATGGTATTAACACCTCCTAGCTCGGACTTTTGCGGGCTTGTCTTTTCGATGATCGTATTACAGAACCGACATTTCGGTATAGTACATGGCCCCGAGTTCCTGTCATTGAACATACTATAATTGTAGATTAAGCAAGAGACTAGGTGTATGCTGAGGGAGCTGTAGTGTAACCCCATCGTTCTTCCAGTAGAAGCTAATGCTACTGAAATTGAGTCCTTTTGGTTCACGAGGCTCGGAGCGCGGGGCTCGGAGCCCGAGCTCGATTAAGTAGGTCGATATCCATAAGCCAGCTCCACGGTCGCGGAAGCAAATGACAGTCTGTGCATAACAGAGGGATGTAGAAAGGCTACCGGAATGATGCGGTAAAGAAACGGGTGAGGGATGTCTCAGGCTTGGGAGTCGTAGGTATTTATCTTCTCATCTCCTGATGCTAGGTACGGTGTTCCGACCGAGCCACTGGCGTTCATGCCTCGACTAGTAGCCGGGTTGAGAAGTGCCATCACTTGATGTTGACTTGCGCTACACCATCTCGTCCCAGTATCATCGGAAGAGTGTGCAATATATATGCACAGTTCGCCAATAATTCATTTGCACTTATCAAGTCACCGCCATGAAACGGCGAACAGCAGCAAGTTCAGCCGCACTGTAAAGGCCTATGGAAGAGTTAATGCGTTCCTTGTGCTATACGACCGACGATGAGCATATTGAAGTGCCCTTCCGACCAGGCCAGCGGCAGCCTCATGTACGTACGGATTCAGAATTCCTTCTTCATAGTCATAGAGACTATGCAAGCGTTTTATATACAGTTGCAGCAAAATAAGTACGATATTATCAGTCTATCGATACTGCGTACAAACTCCTACCATGTTTCGTGCGGACCCTACAAAAGAGATTCCACCTCTCAAATCCAACCGTTAAAACTTACAAACAGCTTTTTTTCAGATGGCGTAACCTTAGCAGGCTAGAATCTCATCTCCTAATCGTAGCAGGGCTTGGCTCTTGGTCGAGAAAACGACAAGATCGCTAGCGCAGCCACACTCGTAAAAAGCACGACATAAAGCGATAACTCAATTTTTGGAAAACCCCATTACAAAAGGGTCAAAATACTTCTACTAGTGGCCGCAACAGCCCCTACAGGTCATCACGCGTCTCTCCGCGTTGATTTAGCACCTGCAGGGGCGCCGTTGCGGCCGCTGTAGAAACAGACCGACAAAACCAGCGAGCAAGCTATATACATGACACGTCCATCGAATGCAGCAACAGTCTTCTAGCTGCGATGCGGCAACACGGGAGCGACTGGTTTGGTTCCCAGTAGTTGTTTTTGCCGCGTTGCTCGGATGAGTTTGGTGGGATGGTTTGACACCTTGTATACTAAGTTGATGACCCGGATAGGCCTCCGTCATGTATATGGCTTTGCGAGTGACAGACTATCCGTGCGGTATCCGGAATGGGTGAGCTTCGGTGTTGAATACAAAATCGTCCAAACTTATCGTATCAGAATTGCTGAAGATAAGGTAGAAGTACTTGAGCGTTTCGGCCAGCCAGAAGCTTTCCATACTATCATACTTCTCCGGTGGTGACTTCATGACGTCTGATAGCGCAGCATTGGCGAACTCAGTCCGCGTGTTGGCATCGATTGCTTGAAACATGTCCCACGCAATGTCTTGGTATTTGCGGTCACCGGTGATCCGGTACATGTAGAAGATGGACTCGATCGCTTCAGGCCGAAGGATGTATCGGCCGTCGTCGAGGTTGGTGAAAGGGCGCGGCCCGGGTTGAGGGGCGTAGTCACACTCTGCCCACGTAGGGCAAGCCGCCATCGAGAAGACTTCCGGCATGATTCCGTTGGGCGCGTTCTTGTACGTCCACGCACAACCGTCTGAGAGTCTAAGGCCAATGTCCATATGGGTTCTGTTTTCAAAGAGCCGTCCACCAAGCGCCAACATGCCCCCAGCAAAGCACACCAAATGCTGCCCTTTGTCACTCCTCTTCCCATCCACATTAGCACTGGCGATCAGTATATCAGCCTTGTCTTCCACCATGGGACGAAACATGGTGTGCGTTATAGCAGTGGTCATCGCATACTCATACATCTTGCGATATCGAGCTGCTTCAGACCCGACCCCGTTGAGCAACTGATACATCTTCGGTAGGTATTCGTACGCCGAATCAGCCATTGCGCCCAGGCCAAAGAAGCCATCGAAAGTCAAGTCTGGCGTGCGCATATTCACACTGATTGGCCACATTCCAGGAAGCTTTGTCAACCCCTGTTGCTTATCGAGCACCGCTGTGACTCTTGAGATGGCGTCAAAATAGCGCATATCCCCAGTGATCTGCGATAATCGAGTGAACTCCACACTAGCAGAGGCCGCCTCGGCTATGAGCATTGACTCCGCCGGTAGTTGCTCTTCTCCGTCGGCAGCTTTTCGTGGGCTCCATCTCGAGACGAGCATTCGATTCGGCGTGTCGAATGCGGCGTATGCCAGATCCGCGACCTCGATAGCCTTGTTCAATAGCGCTGCATCGTGACAGCCAGATACATCGTATGCACCTATGAAGCCACCGAGGTACCGTATGATGATTTCAAACATGTTGATCTCGCCATCACTGGTGGGCCCAAAGTCGATCCCAATAGCGGCATCAACGGCTTCGGCGTATTCGTCTTTCATTCCCATGATCCAAAGCGTGTCCAAGCTGTCGACTAGAGTAGCCCCCCAGCCTCCGAACGTACTTTTTTTGGATCCGCCCGATATTGGGGCAAGCTCATCTTGCGCCCACGCGCGATCTTTATACGACTTCCAGCATCGTTCGAAGGTGTCTTTCACGGCCTGCCGGCGGGAGGTATTCTCAGATGCTGCACCGAACGAATGCTGGACGGCAGGCCTCTCCGACCGGGGTCTATCCGAAGGCAATGGAGTATACCGTTCGACCGGATGGTGGCTTGGAATCGCTCTCCAGTTGAAGCGGCCTTCGCTATCGGGACTTATCGCTGGACTCGGTGGTGCTGTCGGGCAGGCATGCGAGATGTGGGTAGAACCATCGGAGGCTGCAGACTCTTTTGTCGACCAAGGGAAGTGTCCATGACTTATTGGGAAGATCGGCCTCGGCGCTTGGGAAAGGCGAGGGGAGAATGTGGCGACTATCACAAGGAAGATTACGGCGAGTGAAACGAGGGGCCATCTCCACCTTCTCAAAAACATGATTGCCTCTGCGAATATGAAGAGGAGGATGCTCAGTCGCGGTTTTTCTAGGGTGGACGAGAGGTAGAAACGGGAGGAACGTGTCGGGACGCGGCGCGAGTCCTCTACGGACCGATGACGCGCTGCTTTAGCACAGCAGGTGCTTCACGGGGCCAGAATCGCTTGCGGCACAGCTCTAGCGCAGTGTTTCAGGCTGCTTTTGCCCTAGACACGCTTACCCGAATTTCGCAACACCGCCTTCCCAAGAATAGGGAGTAAGCTCATAAACAGGCCATGCGAATTGTTCGAATATAAGAAGCAACACGAGTCAAAACGCGGCTATATACCACGCTGAGGCTTCGTATGTATACCACGCGTTGGCGGCGAGGCCATCATGAATGCCCCCTACCGGTACGGGCCGCATGCCCATGGAATCAGGCGGCTTGGCGTTGGTGGCCTGCGGAACGTTGGCTACGTGCAATGGCCTGCCCCGGCCATAAAACGCTTATCTCACTGCCCCCAGCGTCTAAGGAAAAATAGTTCCAGTTTGTGTAAGTAAATACAACGGTTGTACCAGCCGTTCCATCGGCAAACTAAAGCAGCGAGAATCGTAAGCAACTGTGCCGCACGCGCACCTCGACCTCCCTTTTATACTCAGACGTGGTTCGTAGCTCGAACGTATGACTTCTTCGCACTGCTCCCCATACCGTCGCGGTTCACCTCGAGTGCCGCCATAGCGTAACAGATGACACACTTTAGTTGCTTCGTTTTGCTGTTTACATTTCTCTCGCTGCAAGCAAGGTGCCAAAGCGTCCAAGATTACTGGACAGCCCCCGCCAGCCCGGACGGGTCGACAAGCTTGCAAAATGGCAAGCCATACACCATTGTCTGGAAATCAACCCTTCGGGACTCCTTCAGTACATACTGTGCTACCTGCGATATGCAGCAAGTGGATCTCTGGATCACCACCTTCCATAACGGCAACTACAATTACAAGATCGCAGGTGAGCTCGGTCAGCTATTGTACGGTCGGTATAGGCATGACTGAAACCTTTTTGCAGACGGCGTTGATATCACTACAGTCTTTTCGTACAACTGGACAGAAGTGAACATACCTACCGCTGCACTCTCAGGTGAAAGCGTCTGGGTATTTCGATTCGTTCCTCATGGTTCAAAGCCTAATCCTCAATTCGACCAGCAGATCTCTTCAGCCGCGGTTAACATTGTCGACCCCGATGAATCTTCCACAAGCAGTACGTTTCCGACGTTCGGAAGCCAGAGATCTTCCTATTAAGAGTATCTATAGGCACTACCTCATCCTCAACAACATCCATGACCACCACAACATCATCTCCTACAACCGCGACATCGTCTCCTACGGACTCGACACCATCTCCGGCGGCGACAAGTATCACATCTGCGCCAGGCCCGAAGAGCAAGGCTTGGATTGCCGGCGTAGTGATAGGGCCCCTTGCAGGCATAGCTTTAGGCGCTGCCCTTGTGTGGTATCTGCTCGGCAAAAGAGGAAAGGATAATATGGCGCACGTTCAAGGTGGTGATCGCGATCAACAGCCAGAACTCAAGTACACTCCAACGGACATACAGCCGCCGGTATATCATGACCACCCAACAGTGGAGGCACCGGGTAGTGAGTCGGTCGAACCCGCAGAGCTGTGGCATGGAAACTATAAATCATAGTCTTTACCAGCAATAAAGTGACGATCATGTTGACGTTTATTCCGTGACATTTAGATGGTTTATCGGCTTACTAGTAGTTATGTGTGCGACCAACCGCAAATATCTGCTGATCTGTGTTGTGAATATTGTTATTTGCGGTGGATGCCCCGAATGATGTGGATTTCACTGCCGTGGACAATCGTCTCAGCTGGTGTGTGCTAAAACGATCCAGGGTGTGTGACCGCGCTGCCGCATTGCTGAAACGATTAGTGCGGGCGTGGGTAGAGGTTGACCGACTGTTTATATCATTCATGTCTGCATTGAATCAGATGCTTGAAGCCGTGAGGACTTAGGGGATCACATAATTCGTGGACTGCGGAAGTGAATCTGCGGC
The DNA here is from genome assembly GCA_030770425.1 of Darksidea phi. Classification (NCBI taxonomy): domain Eukaryota; kingdom Fungi; phylum Ascomycota; class Dothideomycetes; order Pleosporales; family Lentitheciaceae; genus Darksidea; species Darksidea phi. The sequence goes on along the minus strand of JASJFT010000200.1, from coordinate 49,735 downwards.
CTCGCTCCATTGCGCAGACCATCAGTATCCAACATAGAGGTATGTCTAAAAGTACAGAACGTACGATTTAAAATGTACAGCCGCGACAGTCAACCCGAACGAGAGTGAGTATGAGACTTAAGAAAATTTGACCGATACGGTTGAAAGAAGCTTTTTAAATGATGGATAGTTCAAAGTTAACTAAAGAGCCCCCCGTAAGTCGGACGGAGGTGTGTATTTCACGTAGCCAGACTATGCAGGCTACATAACGGGATTATACGACGGCTATCCTATTACCTTTCCTATCCTCCCGACTGCGGGTCGTGAGCCCCGCCCTCCTACCCACGATATAACCATCCTTGATTGATTGATTGATTGATTGATTGATTGATTAACGTCCTGCAGATATTTTATCTACAACGAGCCTCCCGTGGAGCATAAGGGACGTGCCACGCGCTCCTATAGATATGGACATATCTTGCTCTCATAGAGAGATGCTATGCTAGCCTTTCTTTGCCTGTCCTCCCTCCGTGCAGAGGATCCTCTAGGAGTAGATACCTACGTATCTACTAGGCCCATGTTGTACCTCCTTCCCTTCTCTTAAAAAGCTTGCTTCTATCCTATATTTATCTCGTGCCTCGTAAAGGAAAAACTTCGTAGGGGAAAGCCTCTAGGAAGCTTGAACGGGTAGGAATAGTCGCCTCTCTTAAGAAGAGAGTAGACGAAGGTTAGTTGGCTCGCTTAGCGAGCGGGGATGGTCAGCGCACACAAGGTGGCTTTTGAGCGCTGCTGGGTTCGCACGCCTGCACCCCCCGATTCGCACTGCTCCGCGCATGGCTTCGTCAGTGTGACAACTCCCATGATTGCAGTAAGAACTCAAGCGAATCCAATGAAGCATTGCCAACAAGTGTCCTACGTCGGTGACCCAAAGGACTCAGGTTACTCTTCAGATTTAGTACGTCTAGTCCTTGGTTCACAAGCAACCACACACGAATACCCAGCATTATCCCACTGCTGGGGTAACTTCCCAAAGCAGGAGAAGGAACGGGATGATGGTAGCGGCAACTAGCGGTGAGTGCTCCGGAGTCTATCAGAAGCGAAGCAGTTCTTCTTCACTCGACGAGATCCCGTACCCGGCTGGGACCATGGTGCTGTTGAGTGAAGGACTCCGCTCTGCAAGAGCAGCTCGATGATCCCCTGATGCCAAACGGCTATCGTCAGGTAACATGTGCGAAGTATCCGAATGCCTTGGCGATGCAGGGTCGTAGCTCACATCGTCGCGCCAGGAGTCGCCGTCGAAATATCGATGCGCAGTTGCCCCTGCTGCTCTAGTATCCAACGAGGCCAGCTCGATCGATGGTTTCGCATGCTGCAAGCGAGGATGTTTGACGTCGCTGATATCCAGCATGCCGAGCAACTCTCCCGGCCTGTTGACTGGAACGCTATCGACGGCTCCTGACCATGTGCCCATGCCGACACCTTCGTGGGCCAGACGCTGCAGCTGAAGGAATGAGTTGCTTTGCCACTCCAACCACGCATACGTGAGCCGTCCGTCTTTGGCATGGAAAATCTTCAGAGCTAGTTGAACAAGAGATTCGAGGAAGGTGGCTATGATCATGACAGCAAGCCCCAGGAAAAGAACGAGCGAGACGCCTAGCACGCTGACCGAGTAAAACGCCGTGGATTTGATTTTCTGCGATGGGTCAGTAAAGTGCTTCCAAGTGTGAATGTTCCTTGTTCCTGCTCACCTGGCTACCACACATCATCTCGCAAGCTCCACAAGGGTCGGTACTATTGTAGTACAGCCCGTAAATAGAAGCTTCCACCACTGCGCTCTGTATCGAAGCCAGCACCGCCTGGAAGCCAAATTCCATCTCCAGCTGCCACTGATCCGCAGGAAGCCGGCCAATCTGCATATGTTCTAGCTGCGTAGACTTGGCCAGCAGAGCAGTCGGTCCATGAGTACCGTATATCCAATCGGGGCGTGGGACTGCACCACCGACCGAGCTATTCAGCAGCGTGAGATATCCCTTCGCTGCGAGGAGATCTTCTGGATGCTGCCATATTTCGGCCAGGCGGTCTACAGGGCCGTTGACGTTGACGCAGCGCGATCCTTCGGGCAGCGCTGGATTGCACATGTCTATTTGTGTTGCGCATCCTAGCACACTCGCTGGCTCGCTTGATGTGTACAATTGCGCTGTGTTCGATGCATTGGACGCATCGACGACGGAGGCCACCAAGAGAGTCGCGTTAAACCATGGATCCTCGATCGGTTGGTCTGATATCACACCCTGCGAGCTGAGGAAGAGCAGGGATACGATGCTGTCGGGAAGGTCCAGTTCGGTGATTGGCGTGAAGATGTTTTTATCGCCTCGCAATGTATGCATACCTCTGTCTGGAGTCAGTGACGCTATTAATTATCGCGCTGACCTTCAGGTCTGAGATCCAGTCGCACAGCAAGCGAGGGAAAGGACAACTTACGCTAATGCATACTCCCCAGCGGGCCATTGCCTGAGAGATCCCACTGACTTCAGATATGACAGGTCTTTGACTGGTATCTGGTATACATGCGAGTCGTTCGTCGCCCCGGTGTCGCCGTTACCTGGTATATTGAATCGTCCATACTTGTACCTCATAACCTTGCCTGTAGGAGTCTGAGCATCGTTGTACACTTCGCTGTACCCCTGCGTCTTCAACGGCGCGCAGTGACTCTTATATCGCAGCAAGAACCTCGTCTCACCATTGACACCCAGATCCAACCTACTATCCACAAACCCGCTATCCAGCGCAATATTTCCAGAATCCTGCAGACAAACCTCGTCATCGAAGGGGCATCCAGCGTCGCTGTCAACCGTGTAGGCGAGTCTCGTTTTCGTATACCGCTGGCAAATCTGCGGTAATCCGTTGTCCCACGGATCCTGATAACAAGACCGCGCATACGCCAAACTCCTCTCCCGCATCTTTCGCAGGACGGTTAAATATTGCGGCAACGTATCCTCGGATCTGAGATTATTCGCGCACATCCGGCCAGAAAGTAGGACTTCGTCGCCGCTGGTTAGCCGTGAGGCGAAGACACCTACAACTCCGTCAGTCTTAAGACGCCTCCACACAATAATGAACCATCATAAACGCATACCCGCAACAGCAGAACCCAACGCCACATACCCTGCGACCACCACCACGACCAACCACCGCATCAATCCGGCATCAGCCCTGCGAACCTGTCTTCTTCTCGCAAACAGCACACCCAGCACATCACCCACCGCATCCCCCGCCGCCCTCGCATTCCTCAGCACCGCCTGTCGCTGATGGTACATACCACCCATGCCCTTCCTTTCCGAGAACCCCGCATGCAGCGCGAACCTAGCGATCTTCCAAAAACTTGTCCCCGTCATGCTGATGTACAGCGCCAGGAAGGCGATGAGGAGACCCCCGTTGCGCCGGTTTATCGTGAGTGTAGCGCCGTGGGAGGAGTTGAGCCAGAAGCCCGTGTAGATGTCGGTGTTAAAGGTGGTTTGTTGGTCCGGCGGTGGCATGGCTAGGAGTGAGTCGGGGCCCACAATGACTAGCTAAGGTATCGTAGGTGAAGCGTTTGGATGCGCCGAAGGCGAAAAAACTTGTGAACTTTTAGTGGAGGTAATGCTCATCGAATTAGACTTCTTGAGTTGCAATATCCTCCGCTGTTATGCTGTTATAAAGGCTACCGCTCTGTAGTGAGCTAAGAAGTATAGGGTAAAGAGCTGCTAGACGTAAATGTCGCAAATTCTGCTCGCTCGGAGGTAGCCTGTGAAGGTGGTGGGTGTTTAGCGGGAGGGAGGAGAAATTCAGACATCGCGGCGGAGTAAGCAACGGAGACTTTGGCAGAGGGGGCTGTGTCCTGTCGACCCCTGCGCCACTGCCATCGCTAGTAGGAGGGCGGCCGACCCGCTCCTGCCATAGGGTTGTCCAGTGGCGCCTAATGTTGCGGGTGGATAAGGAGAGAGTTGGAATAAGTGTGTCCGTAGGTGTGTAGCGTATGGTCGATATGGGGTCGTATGGTGGGTGCGCGTCGCTAAATCGTTTCCGAGCACGGTCCAGCCCTAACAGATTGCATCTTGGGCTTGAACCAGGCTTCAACTGCGGGAACGAAAACGAGACCACCCACAGAAAACCTAGGCATGTTTGCGACCATTAACGAGCTGGACACATCAACCCAAGCATGCCTAATATCTGGCCGCGATCCGAACTTGGGCTATACCTGGCAATAGGGACCTATTTTGGGTCTTGTAGCGGATCACTTTTTAGTCCCCGCAGTGGACCAGGTTCCAAGGGTAGGTTCCAGATTTCAACCTCTCCAGATCTAATCAGCTCGTGGGCTGTGCTTCAACCCTCTTGGCGACCGCTTCTTCGCCTGTTTTTCCCTTCAGAAACACCAACGCCCACGCCAACATCTCTCTTCATCCACCCGAGAAACTAAGCGCCTCCAGCGTAAGTTCATGGCAGGTGCGGGTCGGCCGTCCTCCTTGCCAGAGGTGGTGAGACGAAGTATCTTTTGTCTGCAGCTGCCGAAGTATCCTTTGTCTGCAGCTACGCTCCACTAATGATGGTGCCACCGAGTGCGTGTTACGGAAGGAGGCTAAACCTGTTTGGGTGTCTAACCCTGTGCCGAGGCTATCTGCATGCAGCAATCTAGAGGGTGAGATCTTGTATGGCAAAGCGCTATGCAGGTGGACAGAATATTCATGAATCACGCTTAATATGCGTGTTGTTTGGAGTGCTGTTTGGAGTATTGTCCAATACTCCAAACAACATTTCATCGCGGGACATAGCGATTGAATCTTGGAAGTAGGACGTGAAGTAGTGAAGGTCCTACGCCTGTAAACATACTATCCAGAACCGGGCACTGCTTGTTCTCACCTTGATCGTAACTTTGGCGGCGTACTGAAGACGAGCGAAAGTTTCAAGCTACCTTGGTACACCAAACGGAGGTTGCTGTAGCACAGACTCTTATAGTGAGGGCCCCACTGCTGGAGGAGGAGGTCCACAACGGTGGCAGTTGGCGGTCACGAACGACCGGTTTGACGTAGTTACGAGAAGCGTGACAGGCAGTTAATGCTTTGTAGAATGGCGTAGGTTGAGGAGTGGCTTTGGTGGACGGTAAGGAACTGGCTTTGATCGCAGAATTTATACACCTCTTCGCATATATGGCCCATGCCGTCCCGCTCCCTCGTACTTTCGAGCGCCTGCAGAAGTAACTGCAGCAGATGTTCCACTGTCGACAACAATGCATGCTCCAAGGCTTGAAGGAGTCAGGTTACAGAAGCATTTCTCCTAGGTTCGTTCATAGCTTGCATGCTAGTGACACAAGGTAAGCGGTCTTTACCTTTGGCCAGGAAGTCATAGCTGATGACAACGCGGATATGCATGCTAGCATGATGAGGCTTGCTGCAAGTGTGATGTTCGGTGTCGGCCTTAGAAGCGCTCCATATCGCCGCGAGTTCGGAAGCGAGCTCACTTCATTTTGCGCTTAGAAGTGAACGGAAAGCAGCCTGGCTTTTATAATATAAACACAGCGCGCTTTGTGGCATGAACGGTGAACAATGAGAAGCATGAGTGGTGTTTGGTGAGGACGGAAATTTTCTGATGAACGCGGCAACTGTTGTTCCGATTAGGGCTTTAATGGTGGGGTTGGTCGGGCTCCAGTTTTGATCACATGCTGCACTATTAATATGGCGGGGTAACGGACCTTTTCGCTCCCTTCAATCTTTGAATATCAACATCCGCATCTAAGCACGATTTATCGGACGACTTGTTATGCGCATTCTCCTTCCCTTGATACTTGACGAAGACGATAGTCCTTGACCGGCAACCCTCCATCGCAAAGGTATGGCCAATACGCAACCTACTAACCCTTTCTCCTCGTACACAGAGACTAACAATATTGTTTCACGGAACGCGTGGCTTCTTGTGGTCATTATTCCCGAGAACGTTCGTGGCCTTGCGATGAGGCGAAGGCAAAAAAAAAAAAAGAGTCTGTCAATCTGCAGTTACAACAAATGCTTCTACGACTGGGGCCCTTTATTATCTCCCTGGTTGTGATAAGAACCCGAATCTAAAGCGTGAAGGCCCCGGTGAGGACTGATGAGGTTCGGACGATCTAGCAATGCACTAATTATTACTATAGGGGCAAGGACAAATGGTGGCTTTAACCCAGATGATGTGGATTTTTCCTAGCGGAGTCTATAGCAAGGTAGCAAGGCCACCAGCATAATGCTGCAAATTCTGATCTAACTTCAGGATCACGACACTTAGATCCGGTCGTTCTTCGGGGTCTTCTCTGGTAGTGTCTCTGACGATCTCATCCAAAAGCTTGACTTTCCTCTCATTTATACTATATAAAAGTATAAGAAATTATTCTTACTACGCTAGACTTACTTTAGAGAAAAAGAAAAGAAAAAGTAAAATTAATTAATTTTACTATTAGAACGTAATAATATATAATAAAGTACGTTACTAGTATAATACTAGTATACTTTTCCTCTAATCTACTACTTATATAAAGAAGCCTAACGTACTCGATTATAATAATCGACCTTCTATTAACCCAGTTCTTCTACTCTAGATCTATTCCCTTATTATCTCTACCTCTAACTTCTTAGTATAAGTACCTCTATGCCTACTAGTAATATAACCCCGCGTTAGTAGCCTACCCCTAGTAACCTTACTCTACCTCGGACGCCTAAGATACCTCGAGATTATACTAATCGAGTAATCGCTATCCGCCGCGAAGTCTATAAAGCTAATAGAGGCGACTCAAAGGAGAAGGCCGTAAAGGATTTTACTAAGATTATATAGTATTAGACTTCCGGTTATACCTAATCCTACTAATTCCGTCTAGTTCGGTCGACTATTCTAGTCCGTACTTAAGAAGTACCCCGAGTATACTCGTCGTCTAAGCGGGCTCGTTATGGATATTACTTAGACAGCCTACCTTACTAGAGCCGATGCCCTCCCCGAAGCCGCCCGTCTCCTCGCGGACATGGAGGCTGACCTCGAAGTTACCAAGCAGAGCAGTAAGCCAGCGGTTCAGGCTCTCCAAGAGATGATTATACAGGCCATTAGTCCTATTAAGGAGGATGAGGCCCCCGGTATACGTCGGGATGTAAATAACGTCGCCGAGGGCTTGGCCAAGATAGATAAAATCGACAGTATTAATAGTATTGATAAAGAGAGGGACCAATAGGCTCGTTTCATTAATACTTTGCTTAAGAACCTCGCGAAGACACGGGCAGAGCGGGCTGCCGAGCAGGCTGACGATGCCGACGACGAGCTTGGTAAAGGTCGCGCCAACTCTGAGGACGAACTTAGGAAGCCTTCGGCCGGCCTAAACGCCGGGTACTTTACGATTAGGCAGGTTGAAGAACTCCAGCACAAGATATTTGCGCTGCTTAAAGGCCATGGCTATGTACGGAACAAAGCTCGCAAGGTGTATACCCCATAGATAGCATGCGTCATTGCCAATATCTGGATTGACATGTTCGGAGTCGCGGGCATGCTCAACCTACAAAATGTCGTTCGTAGTATCAGTTATACACAGGAGCAGCCCAACGACAATCTTGTCGTTACTTCTCTGCGGAACGCGCACATCTATACTCACGACGAAGATATTTCCGAATACCATTACGCCGTCGCTGACGTTGGAGAAGTTGTGGTCCCGGACCCACCCGCTCCGGTATCGCAACTGGTGGACGGCGGATGAATACCTCATCCGCACCTTGAAGAGACGTGCGGAAAGGGTGTGGTCCAGCTTTATAAGAACGATTGAAATGGGCATGCGATTAATGGGCTCCAGTGGGGGCTTGGGCTGGGCTTCAATGAATGCGAGACTGGGGGATGATGTCTTCTTGATTTCAAGAATTAGCAGGCCCGTTCTCCTAAGGACACATGAGAGTGGGAAGTATAGCTTTGTGGGCGATGCATTCGTACTTGGACCATTGCCAGACGGCAAACTATTTGGGAAGCTCCAGAATATTGAGATTGCGTAGAGCATGGCCTCTAAGCAGAATATCAATAGAATCCCCTTAGACAAGATTACAATAACCCTCGCAATTTTTTTTCCACATTCCCCACCCAAAGCTCGCGCAGCTATCTCCACAAGTACCCCCAACTCTTCCACTATGCACCGCATCTCGTAACGTCGCCACGACGTCGCCGACCCTTCCGCAACAATACGCCAAACATCTAGCGTACCACTCTTCGAGACGACCATGCGGACAGCACTCAGCGACTTTGGGCGCTAATATAAATTAAACCAGCCGCCAATCAGACCGAAGAGGGAGACTTCTAACCGCCTCCGACGCCATACCCCACATATTGTATACTTAAGCGAGTAGACGAGTTCTCGATGTGGGGCCCGGCAAAAGCCGGTGTAGGATACGGAGGTTGTTTTAGTGCACCGTTTATTGGTTCGGGAAGCATAGTTACGCAGCACGTAGCCATCTCAAAACTCAAAAAAAAACACGCTAAGGATCGCTAAATTCTAATTCTGAGAAAGGGCGAGAAGGAACCTACGGCCTCAGTAATGAAGAAGATACAAAGCCGCTACGCTACGAAACAGGCGAAAGACTGATCACACGCCGAGTTGCCGGGACAGTCTATCTATTTGGTGCAGTCTGCTTGCCTAGGCGTTGTTGACCATGACGCCTCCGGGCATCTCCTTGAGCCAGCCATTGGTGCCGACGTCCTCGACAACCTGTTGCTTCTTCTTGCACGCCATGGCATCTTTGGCGGACTGGATCTTGAGCACACTGCAGTTGGCGTTGACGCACTTGCCCTTGGGCATGGCGTCCATGGCGCGCTGGAGAGCATCGTCTTTCCAGCCGAAGACGTAGTCGCCGTGCTGTCCGTAGCCGACACTGAGCACGTCAGTAACGATGATCGCTGTGCGGGAGGCGGAGGGGCGGCATCCAAGACATACCCGTCGCCGAAGCTGTACACGAAAGGCTGCTTGCCCTTGTACCACGCATCGTTCTTGTAGCGTCCAGTATCCCACATAATCTCGTACATGACCTGCGGGATTTGCACGGGGTGGGAAGCCGGGCAGTTGGAGGTGCCGAGGCCGCCGGCATTCGAGTAAGCGACGTGGCTCTTGTGGTCTGGCGAGTCGAGGTTCTTTCCATCCCAGCAGCCAGGGAAGATGATGGTCGCACGGATACCCTTGGGGCAGTACTTCAAGGGGAGCTCGGCCGTGTCTTTGCTGTCACATGGCGCGAAGCCCTCGCCGTTGCCGAGACAGCGATGGCAGATGGATGGACGGTTGTTCTTCTTGCTCGTGGGATCACCAGCGATCATCCGGAAGCCCTTGGGGAACGATGTCAACTTGCCGTTTACGGCGTTGTAGTTCATGTAGTAAACCGTCATTCCGCCATCTTGCTGAATACCTTGGTTTGCATATTGCGGGACGCGCTGATATGTGCCGTTTTCAGGGGACCGGAAATACAGCGAGGCAGTCCAGTAGTTGGACAAGTCCTCAGAGTACGTACAGGTTGTGCAAGTGGACCTCTGTACTGGATCAAATTCGACGGGTGTCATCTAGAAAGTATCAGTAGAGTCCGTGAAAATCGGTCGGATATATTACCGAAAGGTTGAAGGAGTTGCCGCCAACGATTTGACTTGGTCGGTTAGCAAGTGTCTTGGAGATTATGGGCTATTATCAAAGCGCATACTGAGTGTGGGGTGATGGAGCCATTCCTGGGTTGACAAGAGGGTCGGCACGCTCAACGGTGAGCTGCGAGCATCCAAACCGGAGGAAGTTGCCATTCTGCGCGGAGACAGTCTGGCCCAAAAGGGCGCCGGCGGCGACAGCGTTCCAAAACATGACGATGTTTGTTGCTGAAAGTTCAAAGCGAATGTGACTGACATCCAGTTTTGGGCATGCAACTAGCTTCTTATATCAGAGGTTGGTCAAGGCTACATCTCGCCGCAGATTAAGTTGTGCGGGGCCGTACAAAGGCCCCGACGATCCTGTCCACGATCCAAATTACCGGATTGGAAGGGTGCTTTCTTCGTGTCACCGTAGAGGGCCAACCAGAATACTGTGATTCCAAGGTGTTTATGATTTAATGAAGGGGTCAATATATGGTGAAAGTCGGGGGTTGATGTTCGCATGCCGGCATATGCTACGGCACAAGCATAGGCTAAAATAACCTAGCCAATATCTTTCGGTACAGACACATTGCGCCAAGTAAGTCTACATGATCGGGAAGAATCCAACCATGTGCCTGCCATGGAAGTTCCCCACAGTCTGGAAACCCCTGAAGTAGTTGGGCGACCACAAGGCAGCTCGTTTGGACTTGGCAGAAATGATTTCGCAAGGAATGCAGAGATGAGAGTGACCGCCAAGGAAAAGTATTTGGAGAAACGTGATTGCATAGATCTAAAGACACGATGCTTGTGCAGTGCCAAAGAGGAGTTCCAACGGCCAGTTTCTGCTTAAAAGATCGCTGGCTGTTCGAATGGTTGGGCTTTGGTCATATTGCAGGCAGGTCTGAATCCCCGTATAGCTTAGAAGCACCGCGTAGTCGGTGCTGCAGTCCGGACAGATGGCTCCGAAGGTATTGGATTGTGTAATACTGGGGGATCGATCTTGATCTAGGCGCCTGCGATACCGCAGTTGCCTCCCGAGACGATAGCAGATCAAGATTTCATGTGCCATGATGACATGCCGAACGGAAGGAAGATAACCTACGATTCGGAGATTGAAGAAGCCGGTAGGCTTTCACTGCACGCATACTGATGGCACGCTGGGCGCAAAACTATAACGACAGGGAGATGCTGGGCTGCTCTCGTGCAGACGCAAGAATGCACAGTATGACGGAAGACATGTCGAGCTCTCCAACCAAAGCAGCGAGAGGGAAAGAAGCAATGGCGCGAGGCATCCGTGTACAAGCAGAGACGGCGGAATGTATCGTCACGCACGTGGCGTTGGTGCATCCTGTACATGGGGTCGGCACGTTGGACGCGTGCGGCGGGATTGATCCGTGCGCAGTCGCGGTTTCAATGCCAACGGTTTGTGTAGGAATTACTTACTCAGAATCTTCTTCTATACCTTTCCCGTCCAGCCCTTCGGTAACTCTCTCTTTACGAGTCGTAGTAATATTAGAAACTTATATAATACTAGATTTACTTTAAGATCTACTCTTAGTTACTGAATCGATACTTCTTAACTATTTTTAATTAATAGGATTATACTACTCTATTAGTTTGACAAGAAGCGCAAACACGCACTGGTCGCCGAAGTGGGGAAGTTCCGGGATGGAATGAAACTGGATGGGAAACATACCGTCTTGGATTCCGGCGATGAAGAAAGAGGATGGATACAGTATGATGTCGAGAAGGGCAAGGACGAGAAAAGTAGGGATCTTTGCGAAGAGCGATGTGTTGTTGTTGGAAAGACGTGTAAGGAGATTGTTAAGGAGTACTACGTATTGGTTGTCAAGCCGACCAAGGAAATGGAGGGAGAGTATAGGAGGGTTGGAGTTGGATTGATTCAGAGTGACTACGTAGTGAGACAGCGGGTCGACGTGCGAGTTGTGTGAACGAGAAATCTGGCGGGAGTCACCGATGGGCACATGGAGTCCATGACAATTATGAGCAAAGTTACGCCTTCGTCTACCTGTATGGCATTTGACTGACCGTTTTCATGGCAGAGCAGAACCGGGCCGAACTGAAGTGAGGGACCAGGGCCAAAAAGGGTCCACGGCAGGAACCAGGAAAGGGACCGTGTAGGCTAGAGCAGGTACAGCGCGGATCGGAAGCGGCGACTGATTTTGGCTTGGTGTTGTTGGGTTCGCATGCCTGCGCATCACGAGCCACAATGACGCCATCAGGTCTTGGCGCTTGCAAGGCTGTTGCTGAGTCAACCACCGCGCCCAGCTTCTAAACCGTGAGCAGTCTACGCGATAGCCATTGCGCAACTTCGCGACGCGGTGCAATATATGGCTATGTCTGCGTCGCAAACTCGTCTAGCATCACACCAAGACACCACACCACCTTCGAGTTTCGCTAACCATCCTTTGACGCCTCCCCCCACCGACGAGAAGCGCTTTGCGCAGGCCCCACGAGTGATCGCGCTCTTCAAGGACATCCGAGCCGGGAGGCACACCAAGCAAGGCCCGTGGACAGAGTTTCAGCTAGCACCAGGAGAGTATGATGAGATAGAGCGTCAGCTTGGCCGAGATAAGGCGCTGTCAGGATACGTAAAGGACAAGACACGGCGCGTGTGCTCCGAACAAATTAGAGACTATGGCTAATGACGGCTCGTGTAGGTATGATTACAACGGAGAGACTCATCGGCTTGTCGTTCGCATGCCGACCGGAGTACATGAACTCTTTATCGAGGGGGTTGAGGACGCGATCCGAAGTCAGTTGAAAGCAATCCGGAGCGGATCAGACAGAGCAGCTCGTTTCGCGCAGAAAGTGCGCCCGACCCGATCTACTGAGATATATTTCCCAGTAGAAAACGCACCCCCCAACACAAAATCGAAGTACGAACCGGACGCTTCTTTTTGGCACGACAATGCACGATATCCTGGGGTTATTATCGAGGTTGCATACTCGCAAAAAAGGAAGAGGTTAGACCGTTTAGCACAAGATTATCTTATAGACTCAGATGCTAGCGTACAAGTAGTTGTGGGCCTGGATATAGAGTATGGCAAGAAAGAGTCGCGTAAGGCAACATTGTCGGTATGGCGAACCTGTGTGGTCCACACCACCGATGGAGATGAGTTACAGGTCGTCAAAGAGGTAGCAGATCAGGTGAGCTACATTCTATGAGCCCGTTTCATCTTTGATGTTCTGACAATCCCGCCAGGCGTTCCGTAACGATCAAGGAAACCCTACCGATCACTCAGGCCTGCGGCTTCACCTTAGCGATTTTGCCTACGAAGAACTGGTGCAGAAGGAGATGGGCGAAGAAGATCGAGAATTGATCGTTTCCAGCGAACAGTTTTGTCAATATCTCGCTGCGGCGGAGAGCAAGGTACAACAAACGGAATCACTTGGCCAGCATTCAATTGCTCCTGGAGTCAGGAAGAGGAAGCGGTCTCTAACACCTCCCGAAGAGATTACTTCAAGTGATGAAGCGACGTATGTTGAGCGGGAGGAGAGGGCAGCAAAGCGTATGGCAGACGATGACCCTGATTATGAAGATACGTCGATGAGAAGCATTTCGTCCCATCGGCTTCAAGAGAGGGCGAAGTGAGGTATCGAGCTAAGCGCCGATGCCCGCAAGCCGAACTGCTCTATCGGCCGGTAGATTACCAATTCGAAACTCCTAGATAGCCCTCAATTCTATCTTCAAGCTGCTCCTATAAATGTAGATCCGGTACATTTCACTTAGACACTTTAGTGAACATAAGGCTCTCCGGGCTCCCGAAATCCTGCACCGCCTATCAACGCATTTTCTTCAACCTCCGCCCAGTATGCTTCCTCTTCGGTCTTGTCTGTTTATGTGATTAGCTATGGATTAATGGACGGCCGTAGAAGATACGGACCACATTGTACAATCCTGCATCTCGCCAGCTCCTTAGCAGCATCGTCCGAGGGACTTTGCAAGCAAAATCCGTCCTCATCCGTCATTAGCTCATGTATTGTGCACCAAGTGAAGTGGTCTCTACGAAAGCGGGTTACGCTAATAGGCTGGGCGCATGTACGACTATAAAAGTAAGCATATGTGACATGAAAACGAGTAAATCAACATACCATGGCTTAGTCTCTTCAGAAGGATCTTCGATTTGTTCTAAAGCTCGCTCTTGTTCTTCTCTTTCTTCCTCCATCATCTCTATCATCCTTGTCCCCGGCGAAGACGGCACCCTCCTTCTACGGGACGTCATTTCCCTAAGGACGTTTTCCAACTGAGACGTAGGTGGGCGCGCTAATTCCGCAGGGAGACCCGCCTCCTCACTATGTATCCTGTTTATGTTGGAAGGTATGTGGGCCTCTAAGTGCCTGGGCGTCTCTGCAGCCACCGCTTCGAACCGGACTTCGAGGTTGCGCATTCTCCTTTCCATGGACTCTAGGGACACCTTCATCGATTCTATTCTCTCTATTGCCTTTGAAAGCATTTGTATTTCCAGAGAGCTGCTATTTTCTTTTTTATTATCCATCTCTTTCCCAACGTTTTGAAGCGAAACCCTGTAACTGCTGTAATATTTTTGCATACTTTATTACTTAGTCTTATCTTTAAGTATAAAAAGTTATTTATACCAATTATTTTAAGACTTAAAATAAATAATAATCTATATTATCATAGAGTCTTTCTATATAGTTATATTAATAAAAATAACTCTCTAAATATTAATTAATTAATAATAATAAGGATAGTAGAGGATAAAGGTAATTAGTTATAATCCGAACTTATAACTATTATATATTACGTAGAATTAGTAGTTAAGCACTCTAATTTCTATATAAGCTAAGTATCTAGCTATTTATATAGAGAGAGTCCCTAGTACAGACCACCTAGGGACCAGGCTTGATCGAGCGTTTCCCCATTTCCTGAGTATTACCGCATTAACCGTTACTTTTAGGGAATCTCCTCATCAAATGGAGTCCTGAAGCGTTCTATTACACAGACAGCCGTGACATGATAGGTATTCCGTCGATAAAGCGCGCTTGCTTAGGGGTAAGCTGTACGGCCATTACGTAGAGGGCGGTGCCTTGTCTTCGGCGTCCTGCGACAGTTCGTAGGCCGCCAGCACAAGCCTAGTTATTAGACGTTGCTCCAAGTTTGCAAATGGTCACCACGATGATGGACAGCTATAGCGAGTTGCCGCTTGCTATGAATTGCTATCATCTGCTCTACAATCCGTTGCTCTCGACGCCATAAGTCTAGCTACGTGTACCCGAAGTGGCACAAGGCCATGTTGGAGGCTGTCCTGGAGTTTATTAATTCCGGGATCCGCGCACCAAGGTGGTGCTTTCACGTCAGCACGTGGCTATAGATAAGCACCAGGTAGAGCAAACGAACAATTTACAATTACTAGTGATAAGCAAAGAGTAAACGGTGACTTTATTTACGTGCTTTTGCCGCGGCGCTAGCTAGTGTGACTTAGTTTAGAATATTCTCGCGTGATTGATTAAAACGCACATACTCTACGGTTTCTCTTGTACATATCTGGATCCGCCTTTTACTATTTTCGCGAGCTCTTCTTGGCTAGCTGCTATAGAAGCCGTTCACACGATACTGTAGTTTCCTGCATACACACACTCTCTCTTACCTGTCCCTCAACTCGCCACCTCTACTTGCCCAACGACTTCAACCTAACAACTCTGCAGCTTTGCCTTCGACTCTCCTCTCGTTGAACCCCCGTATTCTCGTGAGCTGGGATAGAGAGCAACCTCCGTCCTCTAACGACGCTCTCAACCGCGGCCTGTCCTTATCACCGACCGATCAAGTCTCAGTCTCTTACCACCCTAAGAGACCGTCAAGTTCCACGGCCTCTCCTCCTTCCTCACTCATACAAATTCTCATTGCAAAAAATCTAGTCAGGCAGCGATAAATACATCCTTGTCAACCAGCTACACGTACGTGAGCAGTATGAGTTCCTGTCCTAGCAGGGATAGGATCGACCTCCATCGAAGCGCCTTCTCGACCACACAAACCGAGGCAGTTTGCACCAAGCCTTTTACTATCTTCCGAGAGAGTATGCATCAAGCCGTCTTTGAAAATGCGGTAAAAGACGGATTCTTTGGTTATTGGGTTATGCCCTATATTGCAATTTTTGCAGTCAGTGTTATGGCTTTCGTTCTTCACAAGAAAACCCTAAAAATGGATCCAACCAATGTCCACAAGAACAAGGCTAAGACCATTCGGGCCGTACAGCCTAAGACCAAAGAGGAACATCGTGGAGTTATCGAATTCACGCCTGTTGGTCAAGAACAGGTGACTCGCCAGGATGAAAGACAGGCCACCCGTGCCCGTCCAAATAAACGAGTCGCGGTAGTTTTCGGCATTGACAATGCCTTCACTGCAAGAGATCTGACTGTACATGCCAGGTTTGTTACTAATGCGAAGAAGAAGATGCAAACCGCGATTGGGGTGGATGGGCAGAGTTGGAGGGGGAAAGATGGCGACTGGAGCACTTTAAGAGAATTGGCGCAATCTTCGGCTGATCAAATTCTCTCGCAACCAACAAGAAGGCTTAGGATCGTGGATCTAGTTCGCGTTGTTACGCTCAAGGTCTCACTACGATTTCTCTTTAATACTTCCGCCAACGCTATCAACACCGAGGATTCAATGGAGCGTCTTATCCTAATTGGACAAAAAATTAACGATCTATGGATTGCGTCCAAAGATAATACTGCCACACCGCCGGAATGGAACTCGAAGTCAAATTCCGATATCCACGCAGCCCTAATTGCAGTATGTAAAACCGATAATCCCGATCAAGCCGACGAGTTGGATCCGCTCAGACCTGAAGAAAATCCAATGAACTGGCTGCTCCCAGCGTACGAGACAATGTGGCGAGTGGTTCTAGCCTGCGTGATCGAACTTCGCTTCCGTAATGCAGAAAACGCCGATATCTGGTGCAAGGAACTGGATGAATACATTAGCGATCCTTCAAGGGAGAAGTACAAAGGACCTGCCGTTACACCTGGTGTTCGCGGATTCGGTGCAAATGATATTATTAAGGAGACTTTACGTCTCTATCCTCCAACTCGCCATGTATACAGGCGCTTTACGGAAAATGGAGAAGATGTGAAGGCAGACATTGAGTCCTGCCATCGCAGTAGTTCTTTTGGCTCTGATCCTCTTCGTTTCCGACCGGAACGATGGCTCAAAATCCGAGCTCACTTGGGTTCAGAGAAGAGAGACAAGGATATAAAGATTATCGAAGAAGAGCATGGCTTTATGCCATTTGCCGTATTCTGCCCTGCTGGTCAAGGTTCAACACAAGGGTTCGGGCTTAAAATGATCGCTCTCTTAGCTGGTGTGATATGCAGGAAGCTGGGAAAACCTGCGACATGGGTTCTCGAAGGCAAAGAGGCTTATAAAGACTTAACGAAACCTTTGCCATCCGTCCGTGCAGCCTTCGACACGCTATATCTGATCGAGGGGACATAACATACCGGTGCTGTCCGCCAAAGGTTCGCAACAGAATATGGATAAAGCTTTTCTTCACTTGATGCCTTGCGTTGAGGCTTTCCTTTGGACCGCACGTCTGGGTCAGAAGACGACCGAAGGAAAGACATAAACGTAGTCCGTTCAGGGTGAGACGAATTATGTTTGCAAGGTAGGCATGATTCGGACCTCTAAAGTCTCTTCTTTATAGTTAGTCTACGAAGCTCGTAAGGAGTGTTTCCTCTCTAGTTGTATCCTAAATTGCAAGGTTATTTCGCAATTTATTGCACTTTAGCATACCGACTCGTGTTTGTAGCAAATCGTATCCTTCAATATAGACATCTAAAGCAGCTAACAGTTAACTAACTTAGAGAGCTCGCCTTATGTGGGCTTCCTGCAGCGGCGGGCAATAATGCTGTAGTATAGTCAAAAAAACTCTTCTTTCCACCTTCATCAGAGCCTGGCCGCGTCCGTGCAGCTAGATAATCGTTTCCATAGCAATCTCTTTGTGGATGCGTAATCAATAGCGCTTGTGACTACGAGCCAAATTGCAGACTGGTTTTAAAGATATAGCGTAGTAGAAAACCATAGCCATCACCTCAACGTATTAGCGATCTTACTGCTGACCTAAAGCCAAGAGCGATATATTATCTTTCAAGTAGCGTATTCGGTGAAGTAATACCCGAGCGGCGGATCACCCTTGTCGACTCGCATCAGCGTTACGCGACGGTATGGTTAAGATCTGGGATGCCGGCAGTGGCGAGCGCCTACGGACGCTCCAGGGGTATAGTGTTCCGGTTAGTTCGGTCGCCTTCTCTCTCGAATCGATACGGCTCGCCTTAGCGTCGTTCAGCGACGTGACCGTCAGGATCTGGGATGCGAGTAGTGGCGATTGCCTCCAGACGCTTAAAGGCCATACCCTAGGGGTCAGGTTAGTAGACTTTTCCCACGACTCAGCACGACTCGCGTCAGGGTCGGGCGGTATGGTTAAGATTTGGGACGCCAGTAGTGGCAAGTGCCTGTAGACGCTCGGGGTCGGGGCTAATCTCTGTATTATCTACTCCGTCGCCTTCTCCCACGACTCGATACGCCTCGCCTCGGCATCGTTCGGCGGCGAGGTCAGGATCTGGGACGCCAGGAGTGGTGAGAAGATCTGGGATGCTAGTAGTGGCCAGTGTCTGCAGACGTTCCGGGGCCATAGTGGTTGCCGGTTGGTCGCCTTCTCCTACGACTTGATACGACTCGTATCAGCGTCACGCGACGACATGGTTAAGATCTGGGATGCTAGTAGTGGCGAGTGCCTGCAGACGCTCGAGGGCCATGGCGGTTCGGTCTGCTTAATGGCCTTCTCCTACGACTCGATACGGCTCGCCTCGGGGTCGTCCGACAAGACGGTTAAGGTCTGGGATGCGAGTAGTAGCGAGTGCCTGCAGACGTTCGAGATTAATAAGGTACTCTATAATATCTCATTCAATATTACCTGATCCTATCTTTATACTGAAATTCGTAATATTATTGTGATGTATCATCGGTTTCTAATATAGCATCGACTGTTATCGCTTCTCAAAATACTCCATATCGAGGTATAGGCTTGAGTCTAGATAATTCATGGATAACACACGATTTAGAGAACCTTATATGGCTTCTCGTGGAGTATCGGCCGTCATGTTCAGCCGTATCAGGGAAGACAATCGGTATCGGCGTTGGATCTGGAAAAGTATGGATATGCAACGTTTAGCTCGACGAAAACTTGACGGTTTCAGAGAGTTATAAAGAGGCAGCTCCTATATCTGCTTGCTTCCTGACCTAAGTAAATACTTACTTAGGGCTTTGTTATCGCCGTTGGTGGCCGGATCCGCTTGGCGAAACTTACCGAGGTCGATATGGCTACACCTGTAGAGTAAGGGTAAACAGTCACGAGTACATCACAGAAGTCGAGTACGAAACGGACGTATTGGCAAAAAGTGCAGCTGCCACCCGAGCCTACATGATCATGATATGCCGTAACTTTATGACAGCGGCAGCGGCCTATAGGAAGAAGCTCTGAGAGGTTAAATCAGTCCTGATGGTTGTGTACCGTTGGTCTTTATCGGTAGTGACAGATAGTAGAGGGTGATGAGGCCATTGTTGCTCACTCTCCTGACTTAGCCTCACCTTGTAGCCTGCCGTATCTGGCCGTTCCTCAATGTCCGGCCAGTTGCGGCTAGTTAGAGACTATACACTTGACAAGAGAGGATGCAGACGAGTTCTGGGCAACGAAATCAGCAGCTTTTGGCGAGTCTATCATACATTTGTCGAGATGTCTGTGAAAATCACGGACAAGGCAACCTAGGGATTTGCATCCTCGAATAAATACTTTCGAATCCGAGCGGACGCAGGAGGGCCACGGGGGACTTTGATAGAACAGGCGCATCCACAGAAATTTTCGATAGAGAAGCCGTCTGTTCCCGCATAAGGAGCGGTGGATTGAATGGAACGTGCCAGTCGTTTTGCGGGTCGAGTGTTATCGGGTGAAGCTGCAGCGCGGGTTGCAGAGCTGGTCGAACGTGCGCGCTTTCCCAGCATGAGAGAATGAAGACGAGGTGAAATAAATGGAAGAATAATGGGAGATGTGGCGCGGGCAAGGCGATAGAGGGTGAGACACGGCGGTTGATGGACTGTTGTTGTGAAATGAGCTAGTCGTTTGGGCCGAGCAAAACGCCGAGTCACGTGTTTTGCACTAGCTTCCAGTGGGGTTCGGAACAGAAACCTAAATCTTGGAACCAGAGGCTCGCATGCCCGCTGTCTGGGCAAGGCATTGGCCCCATGCTAAATAACGCAATCGCTTTTGTTCTAGCTGTTCCGTATCTAGAAATCTGATCTCGCCGCGAAATCTCTTGGCGCCCACTCGCCACAAGTGGCGATACCTGATGTTTAGTTCAACCTCATTCCTCCTCTACGACAGAATATATTCAACGCCCCTCAGACAACCCTCTATCCGGTGCGGGTCGGCCGTCCTCCTTGCTAGCGGTGGCGAATTTAGGAGACCTCTGGACCAGGCAATGTACCTGTACTTGTGCCTGTACCTCAATCGCGCCATCGGAGGCAAATCCTCACCTTCTTATTCCCGCAACCAAACAATACACAGGGCACCGCTTCTGCCAGCTGCTATTATCCAGTAAGCTGACGGTTTAACTAATAATCGCTCGGATATTAATAAGCCGCAACATAAACATAAAGCTAGTACATTATTGATCCAACGATAGACACTTCATGCAGTCGCCACCTATTCCAGTATAAAATGATTTCCTCTACAACGGAGGTGGATGGGGTGGTTGGGGTGGTGGCTAAGAAAAATGGCTGAAATCAAAGCCCACAAAATACACTCGACTAGATAGACACCTAATACTGACCGTACTCCTACGAACAGCTACAACGCTCGGAGTATAGCCGGAAGGGAGCCAAAGTACTTCGTTGTTATTATAACACACCCAACGGTTTTTGACGAAAACTAAAGTAGCAGAAGACAGACAAGGAGCAGCTATATTGCTAGGACTAGTTGTAATCCGTAGCTGTCCTGAATTGGTATTTAGGTAAGTCCCATCGTCAGAAAAGGAAAGGATAGAGACGGGCTCATCGACTTGAAGCGTCTGCTCCTCTGCTCCCGACCGCGCGTCCCACAGCTTAACCGTCTTGTCGGCCGATGCCGACGCCAGTAGCGCGCCGTCCGGCGAGAAGGCCACGGCCATGACCGAGTCCGAATGGCCATCGAGGGTATACTTCTCTGCTCCCGACCGCGGGTTCCACAGCTTAACCGTCTTGTCGGCCCTGACCCAGTCCGAATGGCCATCGAGGGTATGCTTCTTTGCTCCCGACCGCGCGTTCCACTTCTCTGCTCCCGACCGCGCGTCCCACAGCTTAACCGTCTTATCGTCCGATACCGACGCTAGCAGCGCGCCGTCCGGCGAGAAAGCTACGGCCCTGACCGAGTCCGAATGGCTATTAAGTGTCTGCTTCTCTGCTCCCGATCGCGCGTCCCACAGCTTAACCGTCTTGTCGGTCGATGCCGACGCCAGCAGCGCGCTATCCGGCGAGAAGGCTACGGCCATAACCAAGCCCGAATGGCCATCGAGCGTCTGCTTCTCTACTCCCGACTGCGTATCCCACAGCTTAACCGTCTTGTCGTCCGATGCCGACGCTAGCAGCGCGCCGTCTGGCGAGAAGGCTACGGCCATGACCTAGCCCGAATGGCCATCGAGGGTCTGCTTCTCTGCTCCCGACTGCGCATCCCACAGCTTAACCGTCTTGTCGTCCGATGCCGACGCCAGCAGCGCGCCGTCCGGCGAGAAAGCTACGGCCCTGACCTAGTCCGAATGGCCATCGAGCGTCTGCTTCTCTACTCCCGATCGCGCGTTCCACAGCTTAACGGTGTTATCGTCAAATACCGATGCTAGCAGCGCGCCGTCCGGCGAGAAGGCTACGGCTATGACCAAGTCCGAATGGCCATCGAGGGTCTGCTTCTCTGCTCCCGACTACGCATCCCATAGCTTAACCGTCTTGTCGTCCGATGCCGACGCCAGCAGCGCGCCGTCCGGCGAGAAGGCTACGGCCATGACCCAGCCCGAATAGCCATCGAGGGTATACTTCTCTACTCCCGACTACGCATCCCACAGCTTAACCGTCTTATCGTCCAATACCGACGCCAACAGCGCGCCGTCCGGCGAGAAAGCTACGGCCCTAACCAAGTCCGAATGGCCATCGAGGGTCTGCTTCTCTACTCCCGACTACGCATCCCACAGCTTAACCATCTTATCGTCCAATACCGACGCCAGCAGCGCGCCGTCCGGCGAGAAGGCTACGGCCATAACCGAGCTCGAATAGCCATCGAGGGTATACTTCTCTACTCCCGACCGCGCGTCCCACAGCTTAACCGTCTTGTACGATACCGACGCCAGCAGCGCGCCGTCCGGCGAGAAAGCCACGGCCCTAACCAAGTCCGAATGGCCATCGAGCGACTGTATTAACGCGCTCCAATCATTCTCCATCTTCGGTAGTTATTCTATCCATTCCGGTATACAGCTTATAAACTACTACCTTATTATACTCTTCACTAGTACGAACATAAGGGCGCTACTATATATCTAGAGCGGAGTATACTCGATCGTTTACCCGCTAGATAGGACGAATCGCCGAGCGTCGTAAATATATTCTAATAATCGGCGGTACTTAGACCTCTACTATATACGTTAGTAAAATATACTACCCTTACTAAGCCTGCTTACTATCGCCGTTATAGACTCTAGATCCGATACTATATAGATTCCTTCTAATACCTTACCCATCCAGCCGAGCGCCTCTAGCTAGTAGAGTAGATACTTTTATAAGAAGTGGTATATTCTATCTCTATTCTAAAGACGGGTACCGCTCTTCTAGAGATACCGTACCTAGTAGTAATATATATACTAGAGCTCTAGTAAGATATACTATTCTACTCGATTACTCTCGATCTTAGCTATAAGTATTCCCGGAGCGTTTAGCTTATAAATATCCTACTTTAGTAATTTAGATAAAAGCCGGAGATAGCTATTAAGTAGCGCGTAATATATCTACTTCTCGTCTACCTAAAAGTATAAGTCGTAATACCTTTAACTACTAAGAAGAAATTCTTATAAGAATAGATAATATAGATAGAAAGTATAGGTAATATTCTTTAGTATATCTAAAAGTATATAAAGATCTTTTATTATCTAAGTAACCTCTTTCTCTAATTTTAATAGTAAATTACTTAGCGACTTAACTAAAAGAGAAAAGAAAAGTATAATAATACTTCTAAGTACGTCTCTTATATTATACGTTATACGTATCTTTATACGGAATCCGGGTTAGGACTAATAGAATATTTATTATACCGTTGGTTTCTAATAGATTAAGATTAAGTTAATAAATCCTATTACTAGAATAACTACTTAGGAGAAAGATCTAATCTTATTTATAAGTATTAGGTAAAGAACTAAAGATTAACTATAAAGAATTAAGATAGAAAACCTAGAAGATCCTCTACTCTCTTATATCTATCCTATTTCGCCTTACTCTACTTACTCTATTTACTAAGATATAGATTAAGTAGATTATAGTTAGTTATACTCTATTTACTCTACTCGCTAAGATATAGATTAAATAGATTATTATTATATAATATTAGATTACTAACTAAGTCCTTACCTTAGCTTCTAATCTTCTTAGAATATCTTATATTCTATAGTTCGCGTAGGGTTATAATACTCGCTCCCCCCTTCGAAGCTTCGTTCTTAAAGTTACGTTTTTCTTTCTATAACCCTATTTAGTATTAGTCTAGCTACTCTAATAATTCTTTTTATACTATACTATAACTCGTATATACGTATTAGTAATTCTTTTCTTAGTCTAGTACTCTAGTTATTCCGCCCCCTATCTAGATATAAGAGTAGGTAGTATTCTACTTTATAAATATCTAAGCCCTATTCTTTATTTTTCTTCTAGATTCTAATAATATCTAAAGGTTCTAAGACTTCTATAACTTATCGTCTTCGTCTTATCTACTATATCCTTTATTCTAGTTATATAATACTACCGGCTTAATTATATTTAAATTATTAATTTACTAGCTATAAATATAAGATACTACTATCTTCTACTTATTATAGTAAATATCTCTCTTAGAATATTTCTTATAGTCTAGTAATAACTAATAAGTCCCTTACTTATATTAAGAAAGAATATTCTTAACTCCTATCTAAACTAGAGTCTACTAAAAATAAGAAGTTAGTTACTTAGACTTATAAATAGTATATCTATATATAACTAGTTTAATATAATATCTATTAGTATAAACTTCTTAATTAGAAGCTAGTCTTAATTTCTAAGTTAGAAAAGTCGGAATAGATAGAAACTATTTAGTCTACTTCTTCTAGTCCGTCTATATTACTATAGTAACCCTTACTATATAAGTCTACTAACTTTTCTACTTTTCTAAATAGTTAAAAGCCTCTACCTTTAAGCGTCTTTAGTAATACTACTTAACTAGGTTCTAGTAGCTTTATAAGTTCTTAATTAGTTTCTATATACTTTAACTAGTAGACTATTCTACCTACTTAATTAAATACTTTTACTAATATCTAAACCTTTATAATTTCTAGATTTCCTCGACCTTATACTTCTTATCTTCGAGTTCGATATTAGTAGCTACTTTAGTATTTTCTAGTACTAGTTCTAGTAATAATATATAGAATACTAGGTATATTCTTATATCTTTAGCTAGCTTTAGCCTATAGTTAACTAGTCCTATTTTTTCTTTAATTTTGAATAGTTCGATTTATAAATTATCTAGTTTATTATATAGTTATTTAGTTTTTAGATTTTATTATAAAAGGAAAACTTTATCCCCCCTTTTAAGGGTCGGTCCCTTAAGTCTTCTTTTATTTATTATTTTAGCTATTATAAGATTTCTATATACTATTTATATATTAAGTTCTTTATATAATTCTTATATTAAATAGATCTTTTCTTCTACTTTAGTAGATATACTTTTAATATCCTTTAGATCTCTATAAGTTATTAGTTTATATCCGTAGTTTATATAATATAGTAAGTATTTAGTTATTATAAATTTCTTATTATTATATATTAATTATATTATTAGTAGTAATTTAATCTAATTATTTTATAACTTATTAACGTAGAACCTTAAATACTTCTCTAGAGTTTAGTTTATTCGTTTTATTTAACTATCTATCTATAGGTAGAAGCTAGTTAATAGTTTTCTTTTAATTTCTAGTTTTATAAGTAGTATACTCTAAAATTTTAAAGTAAATAGTTTATCTCTATCTATAAGAATCTATTCTAATAATCTATAGTTAGTAATAAGTATTCTTTTAACCTTATAAGCTATATTTTCTACTATAATTACTTTATTTATTAGAATAAAGTATACTACCTTAGTTAATCGATCTATAATTACTATAATAGTATTATATAATCTTCCTAATTCTAGTTTTAATAATAGTAGTAACTTTACTATAAAGTCTATTATAACGTAAGTCTATAGTTATATAGATAGTACTAGACTTAGGCCGTTATATAAACTCTTTTATATAATATTCTATTATATACTCTTATTTAATCTTACTAACTAAGTATAGGAAAGAATTAGTATACTATAATAATTTCCGCTACGTTAATACTAAGTAATTACTATAAAATACTAATAATTATTCCCCTTCTTCTCTTCCTCTTTCTTTTACTATCTTTTAAATCTATATATATAAATCGAATAGTCTTTATTAATCTTACCCTATACTACTAACTCCTTCTCCGCTTCGGCCTTTTATTACTTTATTACTTTCGCCTTTATCTCTTTAATCTTCTTTATATCTTAAAACCTATAGATAGCTTAAAGTACCTTCGCTATATACTCTATACTCTCCTTCGTCTAGAGATCCCTCTCTAGAAAATTCGCTACTTTATCTTTCTATAGAACCCTAAGATTCTTAGTAAGCTAGTTTAGTTTTAATAGCTACTATTTAAGAAAGTTCTTTTTATTATCCTTATCTACCTTAACGTATATTAAGTAGATACTAAGCTAATAAACCTATACTACTTATAGTATATTTAGTAGATATACGAACCGACCCTTTATATACGTAAGCTATAGCTCTATAATTATAAGCTTACTATATTCTTCCTTCTAGAAGGTATAATTGTAGTTAATAATATTATTAAGTTCGTAGTCTAGATATTTATATACGTAGGCGGCGTCTACTCTAAAGTTATAGAGGATAATACGACGTATAAGTATACCTATAGATTAAAATAGAACGAAGTAGTAATCTATAAAGACGATATAGGAAGTTATCTTATATTTAGTAAGTAGAGGTATACGTAAGGAAGTAGAGGGAGTACTTAATATTCTTATATATAGGCTATTCGATATTAGGCTATTTTATAGAAACGTCCTATAGCTACTAGTCCTAATTAGGGCTTAGTAGTTCCGCCGTTCGGCCTTTAAGATAATCTAAGTAGTACGCGATAATCGTATATCTAAAGAACTACTAGGCCTATTTATACTATCGAACGCGCGAATTATATAAAATAATATATTAATACTTTTATATAACTCGGGTAGAGGGCTATACCTATTTATATAATTTTTAGATTTTAGCTTTATACCTCTATATATTAAAAAATAATAATAATAGATAGTACTAATAGTTAGAGTAATCTATAGGGCTTATATCTTTTAGGTTTATTCTTAGAATATTCTAAATAGTTATCTATTACTTTCTAAACTTTCTCTCTTATATTAGTAAGTAGATATTCTTTATCTATATATCTAACTATTTCGTTAATATCTAGATATTCTAGTATTTTACTTTTATAGATTTCCTATATTAAGTCTTCTTTAAGGCTTAGTAGTATATAAGGTCTTATTTCTAAGTTATTTATTAGAGTAGAGTATTCTTCCTTATTAAAGTATATATTATCTTTCTCTAGTATTCTATTAGCGTCCCTAATAGTTTCTCGGATCTTATTCCTTTATTTTCTCTTAATATCTACTACTACTATAATCTTAGCTAGCCTTATATAGTTATATATAAGAGTTCTATTTAATTTCTTTTATAGGACTAGTTTATATATAACGGGTTTATCGATATTTTAAAGATCTAATCTTCTACTAAGAGTATCTACTACTTCGTTTAGTATTCCTAACTAGTAACTTATTTTAAAGTTATAATCTACTAGTAATTTCGACTATTAGAATTATTATTAATTAAGTTTCTTTATAGTTATAAAACTTATAAGGTTCTAATAGTCTATAATAACCTTAATTTTATACTTAACTTCTATAAGTTATAATCTTTATTATTTAAATATTAATATAATAGTACTAAGTTTCTTATTATAAATATTATAGTTTATTTCTTTCTTACTAAACTTATATAAGTAGTAGAATACTAGTCTCTATTTTTTATCTTTTTCTTATTAGATAAGTATTATCCCTAATACGTAGTCTAATATATCTATCTCTACTTTAAGAGATTTTATTAAATTATATATTTATAGTATAGGTATTAATATAAATAAACTTTTAAGCTTATTAAAAGCTTCTTATTATTTCTAGTTTTACTAAAAATTTTTTTCCTTCTTAGTTACCTCTATAAGTAGAGATATAGTCTTTAAGTAATTCTTAATAAACTTCTAGTAGAAGTTAGTAAATTCTAAAAAGGATTATATATCCTTAACTAATATTAGGATTAACTACTTTCTTATAGTCTATACTTTCTTAAAGTCTATAGATACTTCTTCTTATAAAATAATAAAATCTAGATATTTAGTTTCTATTCTATAGAATTCGTATTTATCTAGGTAAAGTAGTAACTTATTTTACTATAACTTTTATAATACTTTCTTTATATATTTCTTATATTCTTCTAGTATTTCTTTACTATATATAAGAATATTATCTAGATATACTATATAGAATATATCTAAGTATTTATTTAACGTCCTATTAATAACTAACTAAAATATCGCTAGTATATTTATTAGTCTAAAGGGTATAACTCTATACTTATAGAGTCTATATTAGGTTTTAAATACTATATACTTTTTATACCCTTCTACTATTTAAATCCTATAGAATCCGTCTTAGATATTAAATTTTATAATCTACTTAACTCCTTAGAACTAGTCTATAAGTTCTCTAATTAATAGTAGTAGATATTTATTTTTCTTTATAATATTATTTAAACGTCTATAGTCTATATAAAGTTATAACTTTCTATTCTTTTTTAAAATAAATAGAACTAGTAATACTATAGAGCTTTAGCTTTCTCTAATATATTCTCTTTCTAAGTTCTTCGTTAAGTACTCTTTTAATTCTTTTTATTAATCTACTATTAACGAGTATATAGGTCTAGGCTTAAGCTTTATACCCTTTTCTAGATATATTTTATAATTTTATTTCTAGTACTCTAGTAAATTTATATCTAGATATTTCTTAAATAGCTCTTAAAATTTCTTATAGTTTTAAGATATTATTAGTTATAGTTCTTTCTACGCGGTCGCGACTCTTTATACTATAATAATACTAACTTTTTATAAATTCTTCTTATAGATTCTTATAATCTTATAAGATAAAATTAAATCTATTCTCCCTTTCTAGGATATATACTAGATCTTATAGCTAGATCTACCTAGTCTTCTAATTTCTATAACTCGAGCTACCTATTTATAGCCTAGTACTTTATATAGCTTCTAATCTATCTATAAATTATATTTTATTAGTTAATTATAACTAATAATTATATTAGTATCTTCGATTTCTATAATATTAAATCTATAATAGTCTTTAATATTCTCTATCTCTAGAGTTACTTTTTATATTTTAAGGTAAATTATACCTTCTTTATATTTTATAGATAATCTATCTCTAAGGTCTACTTATATAGGTTTTTCTTTAATTTAATAAGAAATCTTATATTTTTTTACTAATTTTAATAATAGGAGTATAAACTCTACTTTACTATTTATAATAGCTTAGACTTTCTATTCGTAAATCCGCGCGTCTACCTTTAATTTAGTTAGTTATTAGATACCCTCTTATATAATTCGTAGAGTTATCTTTTAGATACTTTTATTAGTATAACTTTAGTATAGTTAATAATAATCTAGTTTTTTAGTTTATTATTATAGAGGTTCTATTCCTTGGGGGTATTCTCTATCTTTTAAGTATTTTATTAGAGAGGTAACTCGCCTAACTATTCTAACTTTAGACTTTCTTCTTTTTCGATTCTATAAGGTATTTCCTAGCTTAGTATCTATTATAGCTCTATTTTTAGATCTTTATCTAGTAATAGTATATCCTAGTTAATAGACTTTATACTTATCTTATCGTTCTAGATATTATAGTATCCCTACTATATATCTAGAGCCCTTAGCTATTTACTAATTTTTAGATTCTTTAAACTATCTCTATTCTATACTAGATAGCTATACTACCCGTACTACTCTATAAGGTATTCCCTTCTTTTAAGATTCTAGTAGAAGATATCCTCTTCTCTTCTAGCTATAAGTTCTTTTTATACTAGGTATAGAATATATACCCTTTTATAGTATATCTAATATAAGACTTTATAGTTAGATTTCTTATATATAATTCTATAGTTAATATCCTACTTATAGTTCTTAGTATCTACCCTAGTTAGTCTACGTAGCTATCGTCCTATAGTATATTTTATTAGAAAGTACTTTTTATATTTATCGTCGTAGTAGCTATTCTATTCTAGCTATCTCTAGTCTTTATATTCTTTAGTCTAATTATTATAATTATAGATATAGTATCCTACTATTAGATATTCTACGTTTCGTAGATATATATATAATCGGTCTTTTAGAAGTATTATAATTTCTTCTTTTTACCTAGTATAATATTTATAATTTTCTATATAGTTCGTCTATAATAGCGTATTATAGTCTATATTATTATAGTTCTAGATTATCTTATAATCTTCTAGTCCCTAGAGTTTTAGGGTCTAGTCTATTATCTACTAACCTCGATCTCCTATAATATATATCGGTTTCTTAGTATCGATATAATATTCGGCGATATACTAGCTAGTTCTATATTTCTAGTATTTATTATATACTAATCGTTGAAAAACGTCTTCTATACTAACCTTATCTAGCTCGTCGAGCTTTAGTTCTTCTATCTCGAGCTTTAGGTCTTATTATCGAGTAATTTCTTTAACCTTATCCTACCCGTTAGTATTAAACTACTATTCGGGTATTAAATTAGATTCTAAAGCTCTTTTCTTACTCTACCTAATTATATTAATATACCTAGCGCCTTTCTAACTATCTATATTTTTTTTCTCGTCGCTATATTCTTTAGTAAAGTATTTCTATTAATCGTAGTATAGATATACTTTTTCTTCTTAATATTATCTTATCTTATTTATTAGAACTTTCTATAACTTTTTACCTTACTTATATTTCTTATTCTTTAGATATTTCTTTTTTTAGATTATATTAACGTCTATTTCGTCGTAACCCTTATAGAACCTATACTTTTAAGCTATTTACTCTTTTCTATAGACCCTTACTAGTTCTATAATATTTTACTTCTTAAGTACTTATTCGTATAGTCGATTATCGATATAAATTACTATCTTAATTAGTTCTACTAGATCGTCTAATTTTTTAAGTTAGACTAACTTATCCTTAATTAGCTTCTTAAGTCTATTATAATATACGACTATAAGAGGTATATTATCCTAGTTAATCTTATACTATAGCTATTTAAATTTAGTAGTATATATACTCGTTAATTTAGTCTACTTTAGCCTTTAGATCTAGTATTCGGCCTATTAGACCTTATTAATATCTCTAAAGACTATACGTATCTATTTCTTAAATAAATTCTAATCTTTAAATACTATTTTTATTTCGTCGCGTTACTTTAATAAGAAATCCTTATTAGCTATATAGTCGTTAATTAGGGGTTATATCTATATAGCTACCTTCTCTATTATATATATATCTATAATAAGGATCTTATCCTAGTTACTAGTAAATATAGTAGAGTTAAACTAATAGTATAGGTCTAATTATATAAGAAACGGCCTTAAGCCTTTCTTTCTACTATTATATTTCTCTAGTATTAGAATCTTTAACTTTATCCTAAGTCCTACTTATATCTATTATAGCGATTTTTATAATAATATTATAGTCTACTATAACTTAACTATCTAAGCTACTTATTACTAGATTAGAGTTACTAGGTTTATTACTAGAGTCCTAGTTATACTCTCTCTAGAGATATTATATAAGCTAGATAAAGTTACTATATTAATATAATCTTAGTTTAGAGTAGTTAATATATTATATATTATATATACCTTTATATAGGATCCGGATTAGAGTCGATAAAATATTTATTATACTATTAGTTTCTAATAGATTAAGATTAAGTTAACGAATCCTATTACTAAAATAACTACTTAGGAGAAAGATTTAATCTTATTTATAAGTATTAGGTAAAGAACTAAAGATTAACTATAAAGAATTAAGATAGAAAATCTAGGAGATCCTTTACTCTCTTATATCTATTCTATTTTATCTTACTCTACTTACTCTATTCGTTAAGATATAAATTAAGTAGATTATAATTAATTATACTCTATTTACTCTACTTACTAAGGTATAGATTAAATAGATTATTATTACGTAATATTAGATTACTAACTAAGTCCTTATCTTAGCTTCTAACCTTCTTAGAATATTCTATATCCTATAGTTTATATAGAGTTATAATATCTTACTATACTATAAAAGTCTATAATATCTTATTAAGTAAAGCTCGTACGTAGAGAATTATCTAGAATAGTTAAGTAGATCTCGTTAAGATAATCCTCTAGTATAGTATTACCTATAATAAGTATTTATAGCGATTATCTAACTAGTATACCTTTATAGATAAAGCTATAGACGACTACTATCTAGAATTAAAGATAACCCGCGTTCTAGACTAGTATTCTAATAATATAATAATTTAATATAAGAGTAGAGTCGGAGCCTACGAGAATAATATAAAGCCTCTTCTTAAGGGATAACCCTTAATAAATAAATCGATAAATAGTTACGGCCTAGATAAATAGGCCTATAGTTCTTCGTATAAGCTATATAACGACTTTATCTTCTAAACCGATTATTAACGATAAGCCGCGATATATCCTAAAGTATAAGCTACTATTTATTTAATAGGAATCGCGAGAACTCGTTACGAATCGATACTTTAGGTCGACTCGTAATTAAAACCTAAAACTATTACCTATCTAGATTTTTAATACTAGCTAAAAGTTATACTACCTATCTAATACCGCTTTTAGTATTATACTCGTCTAGTATATTAACTACTATAATAATTAGTAACGGGAGCGAGTTAGTTAGAAGTTACGATAGCGGCGTCGTTACGAGTTCCTACTATTAATCTTTTAAAACGCGACGAATAATACTTTTATCCTCTAATAGGGCTTTCTAAAGTAGCTTTTTAAACTCTAGTAATTTACCTACTAGTTACTTAATAATTATACTAATAAACTTTATCGCGTTACTAGTATCGCCGCCACCTCTTAAGAAGAAGTAGCTAGCTACTAGTCGGTTATTATTATAGTATTCCTGGGCGACCGTATATACAATTATCGACTTTCCTATACCTACCTAGCTACTTAGCTAGAAGATATACCGCTTATCTTCTCTATTAATCTATATTCTAATGTCGCTAAGAACGCTAGCTCGAGTACCTAGGAGGCATGTAGGGTCGTCTTTCCCGAACGCGTTGAAGGCAGCGTTTGGCGCATCTGGCAGAAGTGCTAGCGGACCTCGATCGTGTCCGATTCTAACGCGAAAAAAGAATTAAGTCAGCTAAGTCAAGAATACGGATCTGACTGTGATTACTACACGATATTATCCCCTTTCACAATATATTGGCTGGCCTGTATTCCGACCTTCCCTCCATCGTTAGTGAAGCTGACTTGCTGGAGATCTAGGGACGCGCTCATTGTCGGGATATCATAGCGACAATTGCGCCCGAGCGGCTGATCGAGGGTGTTGCAAAGACAAGCCTTACAGAGTGGAATTGTATAGGCTAAAAGGCAGCACTATCGTCCAGCTTCAGCTCAGGATGGGAGAAGGCGAACGTCATGTGAGACCTCGCTTCAAGGTTTAACGTGTTCCACCACTTAATGACTCACACCAGCCAGTGACTTAATTTCAAGCCAAATTGCTATATCTCTAGAACTACTTAATAAAATACTTCTCGAGTCTAATAGTAGTTATAGAATAGATATAAAAACCTAAATATATAGTTTTAGAATTTATTATTAAGCCATTGTTGAAGTTACAGGGGGCTATTTTTTGATTTTTTGGTGGTTTTTTGGGGCTAGTGACTGCCTGGTGTGAGTTACTGAGTGGTGGAACACGTTACCCCGTAGCTGAAAAGCGCATCGCCCCGCAGCTGCAGTAACGAAAGAGATCTGGGTCAAGGTATCGACTTCTTTATAACACATCGTTACTTCTCAGCGAGTTTCTGGAGTTAATATAACCGTATCCTCGGTGGACTGTTATTTTAAATTATACGTCTATTCCCGTCTCTACTTTTCTAGACCAGCCACCACCATGGAAACAGGTGGCCTTGCTGTCGGCCTCGTCGCCCTTGCCGGCCTCTTCAACAACGCGGTGGACTGCTTTGAGTATGTCCAGCTCGGCCGCAGCTTCGGTACCAATTTCCAGACCAGCTTGCTCAAATTGGACAATGCGAGGCTACGACTTTCGCGCTGGGGCCAAGCCGTGGGTCTGAGCGGCAACCTGGAAGAAGTTCAATCGCTGCAAGAAACAATAGTCCAGCAGGAAGATATAGCTAAGGCAGAACGGCTGCTTGGTCAGATCATGGAGCTGTTCGCTGATACCGAGAAAATCTCTGCGAAGTATAAGCGTTCCGTGAAACCGGACAACTCCAACCTTGCCATCCTCGATGTGAACGCAGACATGGACGACTTAGGCCAGTCCTTACATAAGAAGATGCGGAAGCTTTCCATTAAGCGTCAAAACGGAACTAAGCTGTTACAGAAAGTGAAGTGGGCGTTGTATGAGGAGAAACATTTCAAGAGGTTAATTGAAGACATCATTGACCTGGTCGGCGACTTACCGGAAGTCTTTCCAGCTGTCAAGCAAGAACAGCTCAAACTTTGCGAGATAGAAGTTTCTGAGATTGGTGTAGAGTCTCTGTCTGTTCTGATCGACATCGTTCGGTCCCAAGATAAAGACTTGGAGGCTGCCATTTCCGCAGCTATAAGGTCCGATGTAAGTACATTAGAAACACAAAAGAGGAAATCCCGGTGGCTAACCTTTTGGATGTAGAACAAAGAGGGCGCCGCATTCCACAATTACAATAGCAAGATTGCGAACCAAGCGGCGAACATGGCTATTCATGGAGGTCAGACGGTCAATCTTTGATGCTGTCAACAGCCAGCTCTGACCATACTTCCATATTCACAGCCGAACATAGGGCCACATAGGAACCTAATGGGCGGCATCACAACATTAAAGAACAACGGAACTTAGTGAACATATTCCAAACCCTGAGGGCATGAGGGCAAGCTAGCATAAACGAGAGCTGAGCATTAGGGGGAGACTGAAGATATCGTGGTCGCAACACACGAGACAAAGCGCCTCTACGAGCCTCAACACAATGGTAAAGAAATACAAGGCTTCATGTACGGCATACAGACAGGAACGGTAATTTGGGGAACAAAAACACGGGAACATACTTCTTAAGGCGAAATGTACATAGTCGTAGATAGAAGCCGGACCACACAAAGGCAAGGGGACAGCTGGCTATACCATTGGTGTGGTGAAGTGGGGCGTGCTGATTCATTCGGAGAAAGCGCGGCTGAAACCGAGTAGGACATAATCAATCAATCGTTATTGATGTAACAATAGGAACATTGCTTCAATCACCCCAATATAGCTAATTATTCGAACCACTAGCATTTCCATCTGCCGCAGGACGTTGAGCCAAAGGTGCGAGATTCACGCCTTGCGTTTCAGAGCCGCTTGCCGGTAAAGAGCGAATAGGAGCCGCGGCCGTGGGAGCTGAAGCCGTAGGAGCCGAGGCCACTTGGGGCCTGTCGTTGGAAGTGCCACTCTTGGGTTGGTGACTGCCACCGTTAACTCCGTCAACGGTTGTGGGAGCGGCAGTGCCTGCGGCGTTGGAAGAATTCGATGGGTTGCTCGCCATGATGGGCAGCGATGCTGGCAATGCCGTTGAGGTGTGGAAAAACGGTTAAGGTGGTCCCCGTGCCAACAGGAATATACCGTCTGTTAATGGGGGTTACTTGCTCTAACTTTCGGCGGAGATGAGGGCAAACACTTTGTCGTCCCCAGCCACTAGAGAAGAGTAATAATTAGCAATACTTTACAGAATGATGATTGAAGGGAAGCGACTATGCTCTGCTATAGGAAGAAGATAGAGAGTTAGCACATATCCAGACCTAAGGCTATCGTAATATGTGGGGGTGAGTAGGTGAAAGCTTCGAGCTACTTTGGCATAGTGGAGAGTGCTTCGCTGGACAGTGATGGTTATGCTGCCGGAGGGAG
Source organism: Darksidea phi (assembly GCA_030770425.1). Lineage (NCBI taxonomy): Eukaryota > Fungi > Ascomycota > Dothideomycetes > Pleosporales > Lentitheciaceae > Darksidea > Darksidea phi. The sequence continues at coordinate 14,484 of JASJFT010000200.1, read as the reverse complement.
CTAGAAAGGATGAGTCCGGTCAAGGTTAAGGATGGTGAGATATCCCTAGGGGTACGAACAAAGAAGTGTGACAGGCGGCTAATGATTTGCAAGATTTGTAGATCGAGGAGGCTTTTGAGATAAAAGACGAATAACTCGGTTTGATCATTGACTTTATACGCCCCTTCTCGCCCCTTGTCTCATACACCATGCCGTACTGTTCCCTCGATCCGCACACCCTAGTACTATGGAGCGTGTCTGCAGAAGCGGCATTCCATTGTGCAGATGTTCCATTGTCGACAGTGCATGCTCTAAGGCCCGAAGTAGTCAAGTCGCAATAATCCTGGACGTGTTCATGGCCTGCATGCACGCTGGACATACGGTGGGCGCCACTAGCTTTGGTCTTGGGGATGTGGTGGGATGGAAGCAGTGCTATGATTGATCAAGGGGCTTGCAGACCGATTTGCAGACCGAGCTATTGCGAAGAAACCTCCCGCCTCTTGCCCTGCGGGCTTCAAGCCACCCCGTCGTCTAAAATTTACGCCTCTATCTTTATGAGCTTTCCTTTGTTAATCTAGGAAGAAGCCGGGTTATGCATATCGATACCACTCTGATGCTTGAAAGCTCGATCTAGCTAAGTCGTGGGGTATATGCCAGCATTTATCTCAGACTTCTACGGTATTTAGATGCTAATTTACATTCGTGCAGCATGCGAAAAGAGTCCTAAAAGGTGTGCCCGCTAATAAAACGAGGCCTATGTGTGGATGATCGAGTTCCCTCTGCATTGGCTGTCGCATTGTTGCGAGGCTTGCATACCGAATGTCAGTGCTTTTGCTAGTAAATCCAGTAGGCTTCGATTGACGTTCAAGGGCTCGACGTATGACGGCGGCATTCCCTTGATTGCGGAGATATCTATAGGTATGAAGGGTCTTGTAGACTGCATATGGCGTCCATCTAGGCTTGGAAGTTTGCCAACTGTATCGGCGAATATTGTGGAAATGTCCTCCTGTAAACTTCGCTCCAGCTAGCAATAGTCACTGTGTGGGATTTGCAGATGTGTTTTGTCTAGTGTGTTGCTGTACATCGGCTGCGATTCGGGTACAGACTTAGGCGAGTGCGCTTATTGAACCCCGGTTGGCTAGTGCAGACGCGCTTTGTGCCAAAATTGTGTCTTACTAATACCCCGGTCCCTGCAGCACACCACACTTTTCACCACACTCTGCACCACACTCTGCACCACGCTCTGCAAATTTCGCTTCTGATTGCGACTCAGTTCACCCCAATGCCTGCGCCATTAAAGAAACGAACGGGCTCTCGTGGGATCGGGATGGGTGGAATAAGCTTCTCCGTACTGCGAAGAAGTTGGAGGCTCTCAACCATCTGGACCGTACCCAAACCAGCCGTGTTCAAGACGTGGTGGCTTTGCTAAGCAGGGTAGAATCGTCTCCGAAACGCAAAAAGTACAAACAGTTCTTCCATGAGGTCCACAGCAGAGGTGGTCCCACGTTCGTCCTTGTAGGCGCCATTGTCTGGTCTCAAGGCAACATAGTTGACACACCTCAACACGTCCTTAATGACCTTCTGGGAAGAATCGAAAGGAATAGAAATGAATGGGCGTTTGCCAAACAGTATTATGCAAGAGCTTGCCTCACAGCTTAATATACCTCTATCCGCGAATGGTATGGCCTCAGACTTTCCATCAAGAGTGATCTATTTCGACCGAGATATTGACGCTTCTCCCTAGACGAACAGGTAAAGAGGTGGTCAGTCCTGACGGGTATAGTTCTCGACGGAAACTATACCCCCTTCTCAGTGATGCGGCGCAACGATACGATCAAGGTCCCTGACCTAATTGCAACAAACATGCCGAGCAGCGACTTGTGGGCATCGGAGAACGGAAGCGATCTCACCAATTGCGTGACTATGCTCCTACCTAAGGAACATGCGGACTGTTACGTGATGGTGCGAGTTGGATATAGACAGGGAATTACGATCTCAAATTGGCTCGGACTGGGAGAGCCCCGATACAGTCCTGACATAGCTCTTAATCTAGTGTTACCGTTCCTTTCTGCACATAACAAGATCATCCTTTAGTCACTGTCATACTACTTCCATCTCCTATGCGCCCTACTCTCTCCTCTTTATCGTTGTATATTTCACGGGATAGACCTCCAAAACTAAGTGTTCCACCTTCTGCTATGGTGAAAAAGTTAGTAGATTTCACCTCCTTGGTCTCCCCTTTCTTGATTACCCCTGGCATAGCTTCCTAATCTCTCGAGTAAGAAGCGCGACAACGGACTTCGTAAAGCCTTCTCGAAGGGCAAGTAGTCGGCTAAGGGAGAGTTGCTGAGAGATATACTGGGAGATTATTAGGAATGCGTAGGCACGGGCGAGCGGAAGCGCGACTTCTATAGAGATAAGCACCTGGGCGGATATTAATAGCGCTAAACTATCTTCACTTGGACTAGATAGAGACTTGTTAATTAACGTGGCGATCTAGAACGGGTAAGGAGCTAGGCGTACGATAGTACGCTGATATACGACAACTATAGCGCGACTGGCGTTCGCGCACGGTGGAGTAAAGGATATTGGCCGTATAGTCGAACTAGACAACCGAGTAATAATCGGGTTATATTCCGCAGAAGTCGTTAGCGTATACACCCGAAGTAAACGAAGGTTGAGTCGTTACCTTAATAGCCTAAGGTGCGCAAGCTGTGATTGAGAAGAGAAGCGCAAAGATAAAGGAGTAGGATATACGTCTAAGAGCGCTATTAAGAGACGTTGAAGAAGAATATACAAATAACATAAAATATATTACTAAGTCGGTGGATGGGATGTGTTGGTGCCAAACGAAAGAAGAATTAGCAGCCGCTTTTTATCGAGCGGGGCATTGCGACCAGGCCTAGCCGCCTAGACTTTTTACAAGACTAGTATTATCACGTATAAAAGAGACTATTCCGCTTTCGTATTTGCGCTGGAGATGTGCGCATGACTGGCCTTTCCACTTTTTAATACACGCGTGGCTATGGTAACCTCGACGGTCCTGTCGTGTTAAGACCTTATTTGATGCTATGGATTGTCAAGTTCGTTGAGCAATCTGCATCTGAGCATTTTAGGAATCGTTTCAATTCGTTCGGCTTTGCACATTCCGGCTAGCAACCTTGATTCTGGGCAGGTGTCTCACATGTTTGCATCGTCGTGGCATGCTTCCGTTTGTCCGCCAATATCACCAAGACGCTTTTAGAGAGTATCATACTGTGAAGAACCCTTCGCATTGCAGTGGGTGTTACTTGCGAAGCGTCTGAGTCAGGATGCGCAGGGTGATTACTCAGCCTTCGTCTCGACTAGGTAATATATTGTATTATCTACTTTACCCTAGTTATCCGCTTCGTTATCTAAGACCTCTACACCACAGATCTCAAAGAACTTCTGTGCCTCTTCCGCATCCAGCGACTTTCCATTCCACACCTCCTCGGCCCATTCCTTATCCCGCTCCCATGTCCTTTGTGTGTCTGATCGGAGACTCTCCCGTTGGAGCCACATTTCGCGAAGCGATGGCAATGCCAAGGGCTCCGGCTTCGGCTTCAGCTCCGGCGAGCTCAGCGAAGGCGCGGATGAGAACGACGAGGAGAGCTGTTGGGTAGTGTGAGAGGATGAGGCGCGCGGTCGCTTTGGAGAACGGTCTCCGATCGAGTCGATGTCATCCGCATGCGCATCTTCAGGATCCGTATTCGGCTTGCGCTTCTTTGGGCTCTCCGACCGCCCTCGCATAGCCTTGGGCCGAAACGCTGCACATCCACTCTCACCGAACAGTGTCCCCTCCTCGGCCGAAGTATGAACCCATAAGCGGAGCCGCCGATCTAGAGGGCCCTGCAGAAAAGCACCGAGCCGTGGGAACACGGACCAGGCGAAACGTGCGAAAAGAAGTTCGACGCTGCAGCGTATAGGCTGGAGTTCGCGGTTGTGGTACAGGTGCTCCAGTTCAGGCGAGGACTTGAATGCTTGTACCACAAGGCAATGTCCCCCATTCCCGCTTGGCTTGGGGACAAAAGCGAGCTTGGAGTCATCAAAAGCGGTATGCAGGTCGCTTCGCAGGAGAAGCGCATTTTCGGGGTGATTTAACGTCTGCTCCGTGCTGATGGTGTAGACAGACATGCCATTCTTCACCCACCATTCCCTCTCCGACTTGGGGCAAATGTGCGCCACCTCGGTTCCTTCCTGACACCCAGTTATCCTGCATGATACATCACGTTTGTATAGAGCGTTGTTGAGGGTCGAGGCGGCGAAGGTTCGCTCGTCGGGAGCGGCGGGTGCGGGGGTTATGGCTTGCCAGTGGGGAGGCAACGCGTCGTGTGGGAATCGCCATTCGCTGAAGTTGGGGACCACGGAGTATGGTGCGCCAGATGAGGATGATTGCGGAAGGTGAAAGTAGTAGCCCCTTCGTCTCAGGACGGTGTTCGGGTCAATTTGCGTCGCTGCTTGTTCTCGACTTTCTGACAGCCACCCGTCCCAGCGGTTCCCAGCGACTATGCCGCACGCATCGAGCGCAAACTGAGCGTGAAGCCCATGGCCCAAATCGTCGTCACCATCAGAATGTTCATCGGATGCGTGCAGTTGAAGTAGTACGTTGCTTGGTTCGGGGTAGCCCGGGTGTCGAAACACGATCTCGCGTCGCAACGACCGCTTCGTAGGCTGCGGAGGCCGTACGGCCTGGCGCGCGACAACCGTCATAGAGCGAAGATAGTACACAATGCAATACTAGTAATTAGAGAAATGGGGACGGAGAATAGGACAAGGGCAATACGTGGCGCTATGCGACTGTTCCCACGTTTGACGTGTGTTGTTTTGGTATGTTGGTGTTTTGGTTGTTTTGATTTTCGAAGCTCGGACCCGGCCCGCAACGTTCCCCTACGGCTGAACGGGTCATTTCCAGTACTCGTAAAAATGAAAGAAGCTAACTAGCGAAAATAGTAATACTTCTCGTTGACAGTCCTCTCTTTTGCCAGCTCTTTCTGCGAGCCCTTCCACGGAAATAGCTCCCGGGCATCTTTAAATACGTCCGGCTTGCGTCTATGTCGGCTTCTTCTACGGTTACTACCGCTATCGCTGCTGCTTACTTCATCGTGACGTATACTGCCCTCACTTGCATCGCTATCCCCGCTACTCACGTCGTTGTCGTCGTCGTAGTCGTTGCTGCTGCTAGCGGCCCTCGCCTCCTCGTTGGCGAGACAATAGCATACAAACAGTTCTGCAGCTGTGCCATTGGTCGTTGGTCGATCTCCTCTCGCTGAGCACTCCGCAGCCACCGCCTTATCTCACGCGCAAGCGTTGATAACCCAGCAACGCTTCTCTCAACCAGTAGCTCAACAATTTTTGCCGCCTGTTTGAGCTTCGGTTCGTTCTGCTTCGGTAGCTTAATTGCATGCGCGTGTTGTACACGGTTTCGCTTTACTAGATGCTGTAGCCATCCCGTACGATTGAACCAGCCTGTTCTGTCCGTCTTTGCCGTGTCTGCCTCCATGACTTGCATCTTTTGTTCGTATTTGGAACACTAGACTCTTCATCTGCCTTTCTTCCTCGTCCTCGCCTTCTTTTTGAGGGCTCTTTTGTCACGGCTGTCTGTACAACAGAACGCTTCAGGACTCCGTTTGATGAGGAGATTCCCTAAAAGCAACGGTTAACGCGGTGATATTGAGGAAACGGGGAAATGATTGATCAAGCCTGGTCCCTAGGTAGCCTGTGCTGGGGACTCTCTCTGTATATATAGCTAGATACTCAGCTTGTGTAGAAATCAGAGCAATCAACTTCCCGAACTGCCATCTTTGGTCTCTTCTCTGATGCTCGAGCTCGATCACTCCGAACCATACCGATTTGTTTGGGCTTGCATAATCAAGAGGAGAAGCTGTGGAGTAGGCCGCTGAAGAAGAAGAAGACATAGTTAATTTCCCACTCTTGTCCGCTATATCCCATACTAGTCGCTCTAAGACTCAAGATAAATAGTAACTCGTATTATTACGGAGTCTTCCTATATAGTTATATTAATAATAATAGCTCTCTAAGCGTTAATTAGTTATTAACGACGAGGGTAGTAAAGAGTAAGAGTAATTAGTTAAGAAGCTAAGTACTCTAATTTCTATATAAGCTAAGTATCTAGCTATTTATACAGAGAGAGTCCCTGGCACAGACCACCTAGGGACTAGGCTTGATTAAACGTTTCCCCATTTCCTAAGTTTCACCATATTAACCGTTGCTTTTAGGGAATCTCCTCATCGAACGGAGTCCTGAAGCGTTCTGTTACACAGACAGCCGTGACACGTTACGATGCGCCAGCTATGTACATTCTGTTATCATCCACCTGCTCCAGTTCAGAAGCCAACCGTGAGACCTGCTGATCGCATATCTAACGCCATGCTCAACGTGCCACCGGACAACCCTATGGCAGGTGCGGCTCGGCCATCCTCCTTCCTAGCGCGGAACGAGGTGTTCGTCCACTTCGCTGAAGGCCTAACGGTGGCAAATTTTGACGCTGCAGGGGCTGACGCGCGACAGGCCTCCCCGAGAATTGACGTAACGCACTAAATGCAACCGAAGTAGGAATGCTTTAGGGATAGGATATCTAGATCGGAGAAGACCGCAATAGCGTTACTAATTAATCTTTCTTCCGCAACGTGTAGTAGCGTACTTGTACCGCGCCAGGCGTTCGACAGGGAAGTGGTTATATATCTCCTTCTACTCCATGCCTTGCTTATCTTTCAAAGAGAGTAAAAGCACTTCGTCCGACTCTAACCACGGTCTGCGCGTTCGCTGGCCGTACGTTTTTATGCCTTCTTCTCCCATCTCGCTCTTTTCGTCCCAGTCATCGTCCAAGGAGTTCGTTTCATGGTTCGCAGTATCACTGTGACATTCGCTCATCCAGTCCGCCTTCAAGCTTATGCCAGTGCATGGACCTGACGCACCATCATCATACCGGTATCCCAGCTAGTAAGATACTTGCTGAACGAGCTGAAACGAGCTAGCGACCTCTCGGGAGCCCGTGGGGCGTAAGGCAACCTGTTCCAGCTTTTGCCTCAGATTAGCTGGGTAACCGCTTCCCGATTGGTCAGGTCTCCTTTCTCGGTTTCAGTATCCCGCACCTAAATCATCATGCTGGGGCCCAATGGGGCCAAATAAATGCCGAAGAGTTGACCCTGGCCAGGGTTAAGCCAATCAGAGCCGAGTCCTAGTTTGCAACCAACTTACGCCCTACTCCCCTCGACTCCCCTCGAATTTTCGGCTTGTAGGATGAATGAGGAAGGTATGCCTGGGAGAATAGAATAAGCGTTTCAATGTGTGTCGCATACTTGCAGCTTTGTAACAATACTACATGGCGTGTACTCGTTAAGTTTTTCAGCTGATTCTACAGATCGAACACATAAAATGAAGCGTAGTACGGAGGCGATACACCCATCTGGAGAGCTAAGATATGGTCAGGAACCTTTCTATTAGAGCATGCCTATCACACGAAACTCATCGAACAGCACTCCAGCTGGGAGTTGCAAGTCACCGCTCGTCACTATAACTTCTCGACCTTCTTCTCCTCAAAAGCAAACCGCAGATGTCGAAATATTGGCGATATCAGGAACAGAAACACCAATCGTACCTCCTCCGGTGTCAAGTGGAACGGGTTTCAATGGCTACGCTCATCATCTCCTACGCTCTTGGGGCATTAGGTGGGCGATGGTGGCCATCGAATCCATTCGACAGCTGAAGCTTCGCCCCGAGAGAGAGCAAAGAAAAATCGCCATCTATCACGGTGTCTGGTACCTTTGTATCGAGAGCCTCTTCCATTTGATCCCTATCGGAATTGGTATCGGACTCGCCAGCCTCAACTTGGTCGGCCACTATGTTGGACGCGACTTCGGCGGCCCGCCAGTGGACGATTCCGTTAAATTGGTTGGATTTCAGATTGCCGCTAAAATGGTCGAGTTGCTATGCGTCGCATCTATCGCGCGCTTCATCCTCGCCTTCGTTCGACACGAACTGGTCGGTTCGTGCGGCATCCCCTTTGGCATTTTGGCTTCGAGCCTGGATTTCAGTCACGTCACATACCCCCTGTCCCAAGAGTTCTGGTCCGTTGTCCTGGCGCCGAACATGCAAGCTTACCGGCGAGGATTCTTCGTCCTGGCTCTCGGACTTGGTACGATCCTGGCCACTTTAATCGGACCAACTACCGCGGTTCTACTGCAGCCTCGTCTGGGATGGTGGCCTGCGGGCGGGACCGATGTCTGGATTGACGCCACGCAGGACGTACTCTTCCCCAGCGTCATCAACTCATCTTCTATCGTCCCGGGATTTGACTGTGAAATATCTGACCACGAGAACTGCCCATCAGCCGGCTGGGAAGCGCTTGCGGGTTGGTTGAAACTGCTCCGATTCAGCGATAGCCCTGGTCCTTCAGCGATCTCCTCCAGCGGACTCACGTTGACTATTCGAGGGGTCCAGTCATTTCCTGCATTCGCAGTTCGCTCACAGAGCGCAGATCTTTTGAGCTCACAGTCTTGGATGTTCGTCCCCAATATCGTCCTCTCACACGCGTTTGCTGGTTCCATCTTCCTCTGGTACGGCGCAGCTCAAGAGTCACAAAGCCGACGCGAAACGAATTTTGCAGACTACCAAGATATTTACTACAGTATGATTGCGCTCGCACCCGGGGTCGCTACCCGTTGCAATACCACGGTGGTAAATCCGGACGGGAAGACTTGCGTCAACTTCCCCTCCGCCGTGTCGTCTTCCGCGCAGGACTCTGCCAACATTTGCGACAACGCCCAATTGAACGAATGGATGGGCCGCGATTTTGCCTCCAACGATACACAGCAGCCACATCTACACTGGATTGATGGTAGCTGGGACGGCCCCAATGATATAGGAATGGAGATGCCAAATGGCTTCAGCGGAGCAGCGTTGATCACGGTCCCTGGACAGAATGGCGCCTCCGATTCCGTCGTTGGCTGCACCATGCATACGCATTACGAACCAATGACTTATCACAAGGGGGTCACCATAACTTATCCCACTGCACTCATGTTCGGTGCGGATACACATACCAACATCAAGCACGTCGACCATCCCGCCACGAACTCGACGGTTCAAGCCAGCTGGCTCAACTCGCTCAACCCCCCTCTTCCCAAGATCAACTCGACTGTCTTCGAGCAGCTGGTCGACGCCGGCGGCGCTCGCGGCGAGGAATCGAGTGCGTATGCTCCGTACGCTAATCGCTTCGAGGCCGTCCTCCTTTTCATGGTCGGCAACGGACTCGCCCGCATGCAGACCCTGACGTACCCTATAACAGACGTCAAGGACAGGAATGGCACGGATGCTATGGGCCCCTGGTGGCGCTCTCTCCTCCCGCAGGGCGCCACCTTCGGTGCGGGCGGCGACGCGTACAACGTGACCGCCGCTGTGCGCCAGCGCGCAGTGACCAACCACTTGTTCGTCGCCGTCTACGGGCACGCGTATGCGTATTTCGACTCCTCGGGCTCGCTGTGGTCCATCATCATCGTGCTTACGTACGTGCTGTTTGCGGTGGTCTTGTTTAGCGTGTTGCTGCGCCAGGGCTGCTACTCTTCGTCGAGTTGGGGTTCGGTCACTGAACTCAATGCGCTGGCGCTTGAGTCGGAACCATTGGGGGGTGACTTTGTTAATACTACTGCGGGGATCAATACTCTGGGACCGTTGAAGCGGAATGTGCGTGTGGCGGTGCGGGATGACCGGTTGCAGATTGTTGCGGCAAACGATAGGAGGCTGTATGATATGCAGGTGAAGGGCAATGTGGAGTATTGAACGAAATAACGGAATTTCGGCAAGTTTGAATTGATAACGATATTGGTGACGGGATCGATGACGGGTTTGACGAGGACTTGCAACCCAGGATCGCCTGACCGATTTGGCGATCTGTGATAAGAAATGATGACTTCTGATTTCGCGCCGGCTCGCTGATGAAAGAAAAGGAATATCGCCCCGCTAGATGCGCTGCTGCTCGGCTTGCCCGGGTCATGTTGTTCCTTTCCGCCTCAACTTAGTTCTGAAGATTACCTGCGAGCGTTGTCGTGCTGTCATACGTTGGGTTTTCTTACCGGGGATGCTGGGCCACGCTACCTGAAGCGCCGTGTCATACGCTGAGAAAGGCTTGTCCACGCCTGGCGGCGGTGCTAAGAACAGGGTTTGGACTCTAGCGCTAAGCTCAAACGGATCGAGGGTTTACAACGAGAGGGTGTAGTGAGGTGGGCTTCCTTCCGCAGCACTCAGCCGTATCATGTAGGCATCAGCTCCGGCTGAACGTACTTTCTGTTCCATCATGCCACTGTTTGCGGTGGATTTTGGGTTGGTAGTGAGAGACCTAGTTTGAAAACATTACCCACCAGTGTCCACCCTTCAGTTATTGGAATGACCTTCCAGTCGAACTGTATATCGTTACTACCCTCTGATTAGAATTCAGTTTATCTAGACGGCTGAGTCTTCATAAGGGAAACATGCAGGCTGGCTCCTTCCTCGACTCGGTTGAGCCCTGATGCCAGCCATGCTCATGCGCCTTCTGGGTGCTCTGCATCGACAACTCCTGTTCCAAACCAGATAAGGGTCCACCTTAGATCTTGCCTGCACAACGCGCGCCGCTATCGGATATTACGGCGTACCGCGCATCAATACTGCAGGCATTGCCAGACTACAAGAAAGGCATCTCCTTCGCGTCAGGACAGTGGGACAAGTCCCTGCCGGTTCGGATTGGCAACATCCAACTCAACTTGTAAGCTAGCGACAAAGTTGCGCCCCCAAACTAAGTAAGGCCCGTAAACGGGATTTCGGCTGGCACCGGGGGGTACGATGGGATAGAGCGTTAGCTTGGCCGAGATAAGGTACTGTCGCGATATGTAAAAAAGATAAGACACGGTACGTATACTCCAGCACGACAGAGCTGGCGGCCATCGACAGGGGTGAGTAGGTATGATTGTAGTAGAGAAAGTCATCGGGTCGTTATTCGTATACCGAGCGGAGTATACGAACTCTTCATTAACGGAGTTGATGACGCGATTCGTAGTAATGTCTACGACATAATGAATAACTTTAAGGCGACGCTATTATACAGGTACGTATGGTATATATTTGATACTAGAGCGAAGAGCTTTCAATCCTTAAATTATCTATATCTTCCTGTAAATAACCACTTCGTATACCCTCCCTTCGCATCTATTATAGCTTGGCAACGTTTATACATGCTCCCTACATATCTAGCGACATCAGACAACTCCAAGGCCACCTACTCTTTTTCTATACACTACCTTAACTCTATAAGGGTACGTAGAGACCTCTTACCTACTCTTTGCTTTAGCAGCCGCCATATATTCTCAATCGGATTAAGGTCCGAAGAATTAGTAGGCTAGTATATCTTGTCTATACCACGTATGTTATAGTATACGGAGAAGTACCGTCTTCTATAAGTACGGCGTGTCTGATATTATTTTCTAAATACTATACTACCTAGTCTATAAAATAGTATACCTAAGGAAGTACCTCTAGACGATCAAACCTTAATCCGAAGAGATTTCCTAGCGCGCTCCACCCGTAGGCGCTTCCCTACCATATCTACTTTATTATAAAGTAATTAAATAATAGTTAGTTAAGCTATTATAATTTAATAATAATACGTTCTAGAAAGTTAATAGGGTTAATAGCTCGCTTATATTAATAGCTTACTTATATTAATAGCTTACTTATATTAATAATTCGCTTATATTAATAGCTTACTTATATTAATAGTTCGCTTATATTAATAGCTTACTTATAAAGTATATTATTATAAATACTATATATAAATAAATAGATTATAAAGATATATTTTAAAAGTTCTTATTTAATAAGAATATTAATATTATAATCCTAATTCGATAATATAGTTATAATTACTATATTTTACCTTAGTCGCTTATTCTTTTTATACTTATTACTATCTTCTAATTTAATAATCTATTAAATATAAATAGGAATTCGTTTAATTTAGACCTAGATCTTAATCTAAGATAGTTTCTTCTAGTAGTTTTTCTATATTCTAATCGCTTTCTCTTTATTCTTAGAAGCCTCTCTTCTAGTTATATATCTCTTTATCTATAGCTAGTATAGCTTAATAGCGTTTAAATTAAATAAATTCCTATACTATAGAAGCTTTTAAATATTATATAGACTATAAACCTATATCTAAGTATAATAGGAATAAGAAGAAGTCTTATCCTCTTAAATAATAGTATTAAGCCGTTTCTCTATATACTTAATAGTAAAAGATAGTAGTTTAGAAATTAATACCTTTAATTAATATTACTATTAGTTAATATCTATTCCTATTCTATAGCTAAGCTTCCTATTCTTCTTATTCTAGTATTATTAAGATTATTTACTAGGCTTATTATATAATCCTAGCCGTCTAAATCTATTCTTAAGCTTTTACTACTCTTTTATTATAGGCTTAAGAGTCTAATTAAGTTTTTTAATTATAAGATATATATAAGTAGATAGGTATAGAAATACTAAGATAGTAAAAGGATTATATTCGAATAAAGATAAGACGAATTCTTAAGAAGACGTAATAGTAGAATGTAGAATTATATAGGATTTAATATATAGCTAAGCTAATAATAATCTAAGAGTTCTTTAGTAGAAGTAGACGTAATATAGTCTTTCTCTTTTCTAAAGACTATTCTAGTCCTTATAGAGAGTTATTTACTATAATATCTTCTATTAGTTCTCTTACTTTCTTATTATAACCCTATACGAATTATAGGATATAGGGTATCTTAAGAAGGTCGAAAGCTAAGATAGAGACTTAATTAGTAATCTAATATTATATAATAATAATCTAGTTAATCTATATTTTAGTAAATAGAGTAAATAGAGTATAACTAATAATAATCTAGTTAATCTATATCTTAGCGAATAGAGTAAGTAGAGTAAGGTAAAGTAGAATAGATATAAAAGAGTAGAGGATCTCCTAGGTTTTCTATCTTAATTTTTTATAATTAATCTTTAGTTCTTTACCTAATACTTATAAATAAGATTAAATCTTTTCCTAAGTAGTTATTCTAATAATAGAATTCGTTAACTTAATCTTAATCTATTAGAAATTAATAGTACGATAAATATTCTATTAGCCCTAATCTAGATTCTATATAAAGGTATATATAATATATAATATATTAACTACTCTAAACTAAGGTTATATTAATATAGTAACTTTATCTAGCTTATATAATACCTCTAGAGAGAGTATAACTAAGACTTTAGTAATAAACTTAATAGTTCTAATCTAGTAATAAGTAGCTTAAATAGTTAAGTTATAGTAGACTATAATATTACTATAAGAATTACTATAGTAGGTACGAGTAGGACTTAGGATAAAGTTAAAGATCCTAATACTAGAGAAATATAATAGTAGAAAGAAAGGCTTAAGGCTATTTCTTATATAATTAGACCTATACTATTAGTTTAATTCTACTACGTTTACTAGCGACTAGAATAAGATCCTTATTATAGGTATATATATAATAGATAAAGTAGTTATATAGATATAACCCCTAATTAATAATTATATAGCTAATAAGGACTTCTTATTAAAGTAATATAACGAAATAAAAGTAATATTTAAAAATTAGAATTTATTTAAGGAATAAATATATATAGTTTTTAAAAATATTAATAAGGTCTAGTAGACTAAATACTAAATCTAAAGGCTAAGATAGACTAAATTAGTAAGTATATATACTATTAAATTTAAATAGTTATAGTATAAGATTAAGTAGAATAATATATCTTTTATAATCGTATACTATAATAGACTTAAGAAGTTAATTAAAGATAAGTTAGTTTAACTTAAAAAATTAAACGACCTAGTAGAATTAATTAAGATAGTAATCTATATTAATAATCGACTATATAAATAAGTATTTAAGAAATAAGATACTATAAAACTAATAAAAGTCTATAAAAAAGAATAAGTAGCTTAAAAGTATAGATTCTATAAGGATTATAATAAAATAGACGTTAGTATAGTTTAGGAAAAGAAATATCTAAAGAATAAAAAACGCGAGTAAGATAAGAAGCTATAGAAAGTTCTAGTAGATAAAATAAAATAATATTAAGATAAAAAAGTATATCTATATTATAATATATAGAGATACTTTACTAAAGAATATAATAATAAAAAAAAAAAGTATAAGAAGCTAGAACGGCGCTAAACGTATAAATATAATTAGATATAATAAAAAAAGAAAAATTAAATCTAACTTAATACCTAAAATATAGTATAATACTAGTAGGTAGAACGAGGTTAAGGAAGTTTCTTAATAATAAGAAAATCTAGAGCTTGAAATAGAAGAGTTAATACTCTTAGAGCTAAAAGAAGTAGTCGTAGAAGATATTTTCTAATAACTAGTATATAATAAATATTAAATATATAGAACTAGCTAATATATTATAAAATACTAT
>JASJFT010000020.1:328716-358161 GCA_030770425.1 Darksidea phi | reverse complement strand
GGGTTTGTGGGTTTTATTGATCCCCCCTTTTACCGGGGGGGCAAACACCCACCCCCCCCCCCCCCCCCCCCCAAAACCCCCCCCCCCCCCCCCCCCCCCCGGGCGCCCTACCGTAAGACCCTGGCCCCTGGTTCAATTTGGGCTGTTACTGCCGTCTGTGGCTGGTGGCTGCGGAGGTCCTGAGTCCTCAAGCTGTTAGGTACAGCAACACTCTAGGCTTATGTCATCCACTACCGAACATCTCCCTTTATATACCGATCTGGTTGACACCATCCTGTCAACTTCACGCCGGATTGCGAGCGACAAACTCTTCGATATACTAGCATTTTCCCACATATTGACTCCGTCTTTGGGACTTATTCAATCCTTTCCAAACATGTCTTCTCCCAACGAAAACAAATCCGCGAAGAAAAGGGTGGGTAGAAAGCGTCGTCCACCTCTTCCTCAAGGGGCTCCCATTCAATTCGTAGTCGCCAATCATCCTGATGACTTCAGAGCCGACAAAACAATGAGACATGTCCGCTCTCATGTTATGTACAAACATCGTGGAGAGCAGCGAGGGGTCTCTCCTCGAGACAGGTCGAAGAGCGGAGAAAGAAGCGATAAACTCACTGCCACAACACGAACACCCAGTCCCCTGGCGACTAGCTCCGAAGGCGTATTCGAAAGCACCGAATTCCTAGCACCGCCAGGACACCACAGTAATATTTGGGAAGGCGACTTTTACCAATACATGTCACAGTCTCCTTCAATAGACCCGATGCGCAACCTAGCCGCTAGAATCATCGCGGCCGCCACGACGGAGCCTGCACTGAGTGCGCCACCTTCGTTCGATGCTTCCGAGTACCCTTTCCCATCGCATGCCGACGTTTCGAGCCGGGACAGCTTGGAAGCTCTCAAGCCCCAGTACCTTGGCAATTCAGACCTCTTTTGCTCTCAGGATACTGTATGGATGGACACCGTGTGCGCCAATCGAATGTCCTTTCTGAGCCATGTCAGTGTGGCTTGTGTGTACAAAGACGTTGAGGAAGGCTTCCTGGACGATACCGCCCTCACGGTATACGCTAAAACGAAGGTGCTCGGAATGATCACGGATAGCCTAAGGATTCAGACGGACGACTTCACGATTCTCAGCATCTTGCATCTTCTCGTCAGCGAGATCGGTGGTCAAAATGAAGATGTTTTCGACGTCCATCAAGATGGCTTGGTTCGCATTGTGTACCAGCGCGGCGGCATCGCCAACCTTGGTCTGCATGGAAACATTGCCGCATTTCTGACTGTGTAGGTAGACGACCCGCTCACAGAACTTTACAGAAAGCTAACAAACTTAGGGTTGTTCTTAGCTTTACTATACTTCGAGGGCATTCAGAACCTGCTATGCTGCAAGGCTTCGTGCCAAGCCGAAGGTCTTCTAGCCTCGTAGCGTATCCTCGCCCTATCTCGCCACTCTACGCACCGCTTGGAGATGTATCTCCTCTGTACGGATGCTGCCCTGACGCAACATATCAGATCATCTCCGAAATGCACGATCTTACGCGCACATTTTTCGCTGACTGGAACTACGCCGGCAATATGTTTTCTCCGTCATCGGATTCGCGACGCGCCTCCAACAACGCGCATATGCAGCAAATTTACACTCGTCTTCTCGGGAGCCGCTCAACGGAGGACGATGTCGCGCCCGATTGGGTCTACGAATGCTGTCGTCTTGCAGCACTGATCTATTGCCGCTCAATAGTTCAAGGAGTACCGCTCTCCGAATCAGCGAATGTGTTGCATGCGCGGAGTTCCGGCGCCGATATTTCGAACACCACCCTCATCTCCGCTTTACACAATGCGCTGGAACACACGGATAGACGCGGATACTGGGGCGATATGTGTGGTGTCTTACTTTGGGTCACTCTTGTAGGCGGTGCCGCTTCGTGGCCGAGCTCGCACTCCTTATATGGAGCAGAACAAGATGCCCAATTATCTGCTGCCTGGACCAGAAAGTGCTTTGCGCTGTACGCAGTCAGTTCTTCTCTACCGCATGGCTTCGAGCATGTTAGCGCGACAATGGAGGCTCAGAGAACGATGCTGCAGGTCCAGCAGTTGATCAACTTGAAGAGGGGTGTGTCGCCGCACTAGATTTGGAGTTGGTCATTAGAATACCTAATCGCCGCCAGCGCCGTCGCTATGACGTTATGAATTACAAAATAGGAAGGCCTTTGACACTTGGTACGACAAATCACAGCGCCAGCATCGCTACTATGCTCCAGGTGAGCAACTTAGGTAGTTTTTCGATAGATATTCCACACTTCTCTCTTTGCTTAACTTGTATCATTTTTTTTCTTTATCATACATGTAGCTGTATTTCGCATTCAAGTACTTCATCAGCTTGCACTATTATTCATTCATGCATCTTCATTTCACCCTGCTATTCCTTCATATCTTTTGACTAGCATGGTTGTGATCCTTTGGTCTACGTCCGACTCTGGTAGCATATACACTTCCTGCATTTCTGAGGCAAAAGAGGTTACATTTCCTTCACTACGGCTTCTTTTTCCATGGCCGAAATGATAGCATTAGTTAACGAGTTTCCAAATAAGCAAATTTACCATGCCGTCGAATACTGTCTTTCAGAGTCCTTCCTCTTGCATATTTGGTTTTCTAGACCCTGTGCGTCCGGTTCGTGGCGCCCAGGCATTGGTCTGAACTCTCAACCATGATCCATCTCCACTTCACTGCCCCCTGAAACAGACTATCACCAACCCATTGTCCGGATACTAACTAGATGATCACTCTCCGCCCTCGATCCTTCCATCTTCCAGCACACCCTTTTTGTCAAACGATCCCACTCCTTCTCACCGGGACAATCTCTTCTAATCACCGACTTGTTCGGGAGCCGCAATGCGTTACCCAGCGACGTCAGTAAGCGCGTCGTACACAGATTCTAGCGCCATCATGCCATTAACGTTGGAGCAACCCGTGTAAGACGGCTGTGCCCCCCGCGGCTTACGCTCCACGTGCATGAGCCCATTGCTGCGGGCAAGCATAAGCGAAAGATCAGCCACACTATCCACTCTGCTGGGCACCGTGCATAACCCTGGTGTGCTGGACCTCTCCTTCGGCGTGTCCTTCGGGTAGGCCGACCTGGTATCTGTACCGGATGCGCCGTGGTTTGTGCATGCCAGATATGCAGCCCTGTCGCTTCCTTTCTTCTTCGCCCACGTCATGTTGCCGGGTGCTTGTGTTTAACGGTGAGCCGAGGTGCGTGGTAGGTTGCCGTGGGTTGACCCTTGTTTCTGACCGTTGACCTGTCGGATGTGATATATGATTGGTTATATCGATGTACAGAGTCATATTTCCGATCGCCTGGTCCTGGTTCTCACTCTCCAACGGCTCCTTGATGCGCGGCACCATCAGCCTCTCCCCTACCCAATTCCTACAAGGTGCACCGTCAACTAAGCAAGCAAGCCATCAACGCCGACACAAATACGAACGCGGTCCGAAATCCCAAACGCTCGGCCAATACAAAAGCGGCTAGCGTTGACGACAAAGTCCCAGGATTCTGACTTCGCTACCGTTGATATCTACAGCCGTAGAGTCAGAAAGTCAGAACCTTGTTTCCCATCAGCTGAAAGTAGGCAACCGGCACACTAACCCACGCGCACAACCCACTACCCCGGACCCATTCACCTTCGCAGTGATCGAGCCGAATCCCGATAGTAGCGCGAGCCAATCCAATAGCCTTGTCGCGCGTTGCCAACCCGTCGTCTCTCGCGTCCCCGGGCTTAGTAAGCTTCTTCGTCTCGGCGACTGGGTTCCCACAGACGAGATATTACCACGCGAGCTGAGGGCGCGTGGCTGGCTGGGTCTCGCTGATTCCTCTTCTTAAGCTTAATTCGACGTGCGGCTTGGTTGGCTGCGTTGACATCTAATCGCGTTCAGATGGGGATATTGATAATTTCCTGCGGCAAGTATAGGCGTTTAGGACTTTGTAGGGTGTTTTGTTATAGATGGGGGTCTGTGCGATATGAGCGTAGGAGGGCAGCGCTTGTTCAGCCTTACCGGCATCCGCGGATTCCGACATTAGCGGCAAAACCCACCTTAATTCCCGTGTACCACTTGGGTACGGACAAGTAAACTCGGCGCCCGTTCCTCGGCCTGATTAGATCGGCCCGGCTCAAATATCGATTTTCGCCTACCTACCCAGCTTATTCCCAGCTTTGGGGCCGAGAATAATAGAACATGCTCTACTCTATATAGAAGAATAGAAGAGGTAGATATGTCACATCATCCCTATCAGCAGCCCGCAGTTACTCTGCAGTATATTCGTTCGCCCAGGGATTTTGTACCGAAGAAGTCTACCCTAGATATACGGGCCAAAGCTACGTTCGTTCTACGCATACTATTATTTTCCGTGGCGTTCCAGTAGCTGTAGCTGCTACTATCTAGACACCCCAACGGAAATCCAATCCTTAATAAGAATACATCGCACAGACTCCAACCCTTCAAATCCCAACAACAAAAAGAGTTCCTAAGAATCTCCAACCTGCGCACTGCGTATATAGTAGTCCCCGCCTTCTATAACCTGGGCTGTCTGAGACTTTTGAAAACCCACCGTCAATTTCACTAGCAGGATTATATTGACTTCTAGATCGAGTGCGCACATACCACTTGGCCATCCCATCTTCCTTCTGCGCGATGTATATCCATTATCTATCTAGATTGAGGGAGGCGGGTTTCGCTCAAGCGGCCTTGGCTCGGACTCGTAGGACTGCATGTGCAATATATGCATTTCTTTTTTTTTTAGTCCTGCTGTTGAAGCGCGAAGATTCCTTGTATCCTCATAATCTAACGCGATAGGTTGTTTCTGCGTGTTACTCATTCGGAATGGAGACTCCTGCCATCCAGTGACATTAAACTAGTCCATATAACTGATACCTACCTCCCACATCGTCCCCCACTTCCTCAAAACTAGAATCTTGACCACGTCCAACGGCAGCTCCTTTATACCTGTTCATTCCGCAAGCTCACAGCTATCTAGCATAGAAGAACAGGGTCGAGTCCTCATTTGGTTAGTACTGAAAGCAGCTCCAGTCGTTTGTACGACCATTAGTATACGCACGTGCTTTTTGAAGGGCATGGAGCTCCAAAAATTCACTTCGGAAGCTGCGGACGCGTTGACGAACGGATTGTGCAAGTTCATGTTATGACCCAATCACGCCGTCACACGTGCGTTAGTCATCATTACCTTGGCGTCGTTGCATCGATGCTTCCAAGTTATTTCCCAACTTCTTCCCAACGATCTCGTTTCTCCACTCCTTTAACAAGCGCAGAACCTAAGCGTCCTACACGTCTCCTTCAACTCTCTTAAGTCCTCTCCTAAATCAAAACCCGACAATGGACTGCATCCCGCTCCCAATCATCTGCTTCCAATGCGGAACGTACGGATACCCTCCGGCCCCCCAACCAAGATTTTCCGACTGATAATATTTAGGGATCAGAATCCGTGTCGCTGCAAAGTCGTCGGCCCGACCATTGGGTTCGCCATTACGGTCGGCATGGCGGTGCGTTTCTGGCCTCCGTTTGCGCTTCATCTACGCACGGACCACTGACGTCCCAATTAGATTGTGTGTTGGCCCGCGAGCTTGTTGTGCTGCTGCTGCGCGACGGATGCGGGAAGGAAGTACGTTTCGAATCCGGGCCGGGGAGATCTCGCTAATGATGGGTAGGGTGTTGGCACTTCCCGTAGATACCGGCAATGCAGTCTCAAATGCGATTCCGATATGACGACATTCACGGCTCAAGATGATGAATAAGAGGATGAATGGAACAACTACCTTCGGCAATGACTTTAACGATTATGGACTACGATTTGGGCACATAAGCTAGTTCTCGGCGTTGGTTAGCAAATCATATTGGGTAATGACGTTCTTTCGCTCCTCTTTCCGACACGACATGGATCTCGACGGCTCGCTGCATTACACGATTCGCTATCTCGACGGCTCGCTGCATTACACGACATGGATCTCGACGGCTCGCTGCATTACACTGCATGAGTCACGTGAAACGGCGCGAAGTAAAGCCTCAGTTCTCTTCTCTTCGAACAGCTTGTCAACAAACCTTCCCACAACCCCCATCCTGCATCCATCAGACTTCATATAAGTTGCTAGGGTGTCCATTAGGCTTGCTGCCGGTTCATGCTCGAGCACCTTGCCGAACGTTCGCTGAGTTCCACCAGTTGCTTTTCCAGAAGTGGGTGAGGCGAGAAGTCAAGACACACGCGTCGGTCGAGTCAGTGAGTTAGCGGGCTTTTCACTTCTCTTTCACTCTGAATATGCGTTCTGATTGGCTGTATGCTAGCCTTGATACTTGCTCTGTAGCTCTGACGACAGCTAAAGATCACCTACCTCATTCACTCAAGCTTTGTGATGGCTCAGTAAGAAGAATTTGTTTACTTCTCTATGGCAACATCGCGACGTCGTGTCTCACGCTCCGATCACTGCCAACTCCCACGGGCTTCTGTTTCTCGGCTCAGACACTTTCAGCTCGGCGGCTGTAGGCAAACCTCTCTATTCTTTACGTCTTCGCCCATTATGGCGGCCAAACTTAGCGGCGAGGTCCTCGAAGAGCTCGGATTCTTGACCTTCTTCCCAGATAGGCGCATCGAACGTATCCTCTTCCCACCAGACGACAACATATACCCCGCGGATCTTTATGGTGGAACCTGGAAGGAAGGTCTGCAAGCCATTGAAGATTTTGATTGGTCGGGTCCTCCGGAGGAGCCTCAAACCAGTCAAGAACGTGCAGCATCGGAGAGTAGTGCGACGGCGGCTCAGGTGACTGTCTCTCAAGAGCTGTCTGCAGCGAAAGTACAAGGACGAACAAACAAGGTAATCAAATCCAACAATGCAATACGTCATGCGAAGTATACGTTCGCGGTAGCCCCACCGATTCATATCGTAGAGATGCTAACGAGGGAGGGTCATGGATCCGGACGCTCGCCCACTCCAGATGCTCCCACGGCACTTCGAAACATGCCATTTGGTCGTACTTCGTCTTACATGGAGTCGGAACCAAGTCACGGAATATCGTCACTACAACTAGAGAGTTCCATAAATCAGTCTACTAAGGTAGCAGAGCATGCGGTAGTTGGGAAGGCAGCGCCATGTTCGTTTCTTGCCGGACTCCAAGAGGCTGCCGCCGCCGCATCACCGTCCACAGATAGTGAGCCGACTAGTCTGGGCACCCCTATGGCGACTGGGCCGACAGAAGTTGTCTCTGCAGGCTTGCCATGGGCCGATACTCTGCCATCGCACCTTTCGCTACACCGTGCTCCAGTCGGTAACGTTATCCCCGACGTCCCGATGGATGATGCTTCGGCAAGCGCATCAAACGCGCCGTTCACACCAAAGTCTCAAACTTCTGTCCTTGAAACTGTACCGATCGCCGAGTCTTCGGTTGCATCCTTAAAGCTGGAGACTTCAATCCCCCGGAAGCGAGCCGAACCTGCCACCATTAATAAGTCCCTGGACAAGCGACCAGCTGCAACTTTGTTCAAGCCAGACGACTCCTCAGAGTCCGACGACGGAGGCTATTCTAGAAAGAAGCGGAAGACCAATACTCTAACTGAGGCTCGGGCTACAACTGGAGGAGGTAACGCTAAGGCTGGTACACCGCACGGCGCTACAGCAACGACCAAGGAGCGAGCGACTGAGCCGAGCAAGAGATTTCTGAATGAGTTAGAAGAAGATGAAATAAACGAAAGGGAAGAGGTGTTGGCCAAGCTAATGGTAAGTGTTTTGTCTTCTAGCCACATGTCTGCCTCATGTGCTTGTAATGTCGCTTTAATAAAGCGTAAGACTATAGCTTTGTCTATTGTACTACTCTGCACAATAACACCACAGACAATTAACCGATGCATAGAAACTAGCTAAACCCACCATTCACGGCAATGGGCTTCCCTTTACCCAACAAATGTCAACTACGCTCCCTCCCGCAAGCCAGAGTCCGAAATCATTACTCTTCCAGGGTCTCCTTAACTCGGCAGCTTCTCAGAGCACCCCCAAAAACCCCGCACCTTCGAAGCTGAGCGCCATGTCCAAAGAGCGGCTAGATGCGTCTGGCAGAATCGTACAGGGTATGGGGCAGCGGGACAGACACCCTCTGGATCTGGGCTATGAGAAGCGGCGTACACGGGCGGACGCAAAGCAGGAGGAAAAGAGAGAACGCGAGAGCGCTAACTCGGGTATCGCGAAAGGCGTGAGAGCTCTGGACGTTGGGGAGATAGAGGAAATGGTCGTCGATGCCGAGGAAGCACCAAAGCCGAAGACGAAGCGCCAGGGTAGATCTAAGGCAAAGACGAAACCCAAGCCGGCGTCTTTCCATACTGGCGCTGCGGGAGAGATGGGTTCCGATAGCGAGGATCCTCTGGCACCACCGACGAAAGCCGCTATAGGGTTTAAGAAGGGCAAGGCGGCGCCCACCACCAATCCCACAGCGGCTAAACCCAAAACCACTCGTGCAAAACCCCCACCCAAGACCGGCGCCCCCAAAGCCCAAGCAGCTCCCGGTACGCCCTCATCCAATAATAGCATCTCCAACAAGTATGGCTTCAAACCTGTTTCCGGCCCTCGCAAACCCCGGGCAGACAACGCAAAAGGCAAGGCCCAGAAGCCAGCCAACGATGGCACGGGGCCTGCTCAGCAGCCTGGGGCTGGAAAGGCTGAAAGGCTGACGAGGAGAATGAGCGCGGCGCAGGAACAAGTGGAGAAGGAGGCAGAGAAGCAGAAGAATATTGGGTTGAGGTTGAGGAGCGGGGACGGGAAGAAGTAGGTTGTCAGAGATGCGGGGAAAAGATATGGGAAAGGATTGGGAAATCCGGCGAATAGTGCGAGGAGGGAGTCATGCGCGTGTGTGGTGCTTCAACGTTGCATTGCTGGCGTTGTATACCCCGGACATTTATGGTTTGGCGGGCTTTTGTTCCTTTGGACACGGAAGGGGATGCTGAATGATAAGGTGGTAGAGATTGCGACTTACTTTGGAATAGGTATCATGGTATACTAGCGACGAACGTTAGGCCAATGATGCATGTGCAGACGAATTCACATATTTTATATCTTACTTGTCACCGGCGTCTCCTCCTTCGCCAGCAAACCACATATCCACTCGGTTGACTTTTCCACCATGCTATGCGGGAAAGCGTGGCCCACGCCATCGAACAAGACATCTTCAAACACAACGTCCAAACTAGGATCTTCTGCTAGCACTTTCTTGAGCACTTTCAGGAACGGCTCCCCGGCAGCATAAGGCACCAGCTTATCTTCCTTCCCACTCAAATTCAATATACGCTTTCCATGTAACCGTTCCCGAACCAGCATTCTGAACCGATCCAATGTCGCCTTCCCCACCTCTGCATCCGGACCTGTAGGATTGAAATAGTTGGGGAGCAATAAACCGGCAGGATCATACTGCGCGATCGCTTCCCTCAACGCTATTGGGAAGTCCACTGAGCCTAGGAACGAAGCGCCAGGCGGCGTACTTTGCGTATAAGTATCGAGTTTGGACAATCTCGCTCGATCGGTCATCAATCGTGTATAATCGGGACATCCTATCCCCACCACAGCAGCTGTAATTCGAGGATCGGATAAGATGCAATGCCACGCTGCATGGCCACCTAGCGATATACCAAGGACGAAGTGCTCAGTGATCTTCGGCGAAGCGGCGGAAGGCTCAGCAAAAATATACGACTCGAGATGCGAAATAAGCTGCGATGTATCCGCCGCGGTGCCATGAAAACAGCCAAACATATCCTGGGCATGTCTCGGATTGCCCTGTCGCCACGCCTCGTTATGCAGCTTGTCTACTAATCTCGAGCCGTGGTTCCGCTGGTCAAACGACACGGCGATCAATCCCTTTGCCGTTTTTCCGGCCCGCCCTTCGTGTATCCGCTTGTTGTGTGCGTGGATTATTTCGGCGGCGATGGGGGCCATTTTTTCTTTGGTTTGTAGACGCGGGTGGAGGAGCCATAGGCTGGCTACGGAGGTTATGCCGGCGGGGAGCTCGGTGAGGCCGTGGATGGTTACGAGGATGCCGGCTATTGTGTAGGTTTGCGTTGAGATGGTGGGGACGGGGCCGGTGTGTGTGGTGTGGAGGGGGTTTGTTGTTGCCGCCATTGTGAGGTATGGGATGGTGGGTTGTAGAGGACAATTGGAGACGTCGGGTTAGATTTGGGATGGAAAACCCTTGGAGTGGGGTATAAGGTGGGAGCTAGACGCCGGCCGAGGCTGTCGCGTCGCGTCGCGTCTAAGGCGGTTCGGAAGGACGTTACCCTGCGCACCAAGGGTCGTAGATGTGAACTTTTTCGTGTGCTAATAATTGCTCGTTGGTATAATTCGGCGGATAGCTTTAATTCTAGGGCGCTAGGGATGGTACCGTATTTGAAGGCGGTACGAGCACGTAACTAGCGCTACCCGGGCGATCTACAAGGAGGTAGCATGAACGGACTGCCAGATCGCGGAGAGATCTTTTGTATGGAGACTGGGTGTCGCAAAACCGACCCACTGGCAATCCGTTCATGCTACACCCTTGTACGTCTTCCCGTCTGTTACATGATGATCAACTTGATGGCCTTCATGGCATTCCATCTTGCATACGTGCACTGTTGGATACACACAGCGTGGAGGTTGTACGGTTAGCCATCATATACTGAGTAGATCAAGGCCCTGAAATTGAGCTCGTAAAACACACTTCATGGACGACGCACTCATGAATCTCGAAGCTCGAACATGGGACTTGACATGCTGATGGAAGGACATTTCGATGGACATGCGGCTAGTGCTGATTTGGTGGGGTTGGCGCGTTGTTCCTCAGGCGGCGCGCGTGACATCCCCTGTCCTTGCCTCAGACCTGCAAGGATGCGCGACATGGCAAGATTACAAGGTGCATCCGCTCACTCAGATTTAAAACACCTCGCCCCATTGCACACAGCAGGAGAATGTTTGGCCTGGGACTGCGAATACTGCTTGATTGGTCTATGTAATCATTGTCATCCAAACCCGACGGTCCGCCGCAACCATGGTCGTATAGCGAACACGGGGCCCAACGAACTGCAAGCCCGCGCCCTCCGCTAGAGGGAAACAACCATCGTCGCCCCCCCTCTTGAGGTTCTGATCAGGGGAACGTATATGCGAGGTAACACCTCTCGCAATTAATATGGCGGACTCGCCAGAATCTGGCGTCTCGCCGATGACCCGCTCCAAGTCCCCCATGACGAGGGGTGACACGACCAACGGCCGGCCCAACGACGCTTCGCACATCCTCTCCCCGCTGCGAGTCGCCCAAAATGCTCACGAGACAAAGGACATGTCTGCCCCTGCGGCCAACGGCGCTCCGATCATCACGAAATCCGCTCCGACCGGTGAGCCTCTTTCGGCGGACGAGCCAGACGAGTTCCCCTTCCACGCCCCCGCCGCGGCGCTGAAGCAACAACCTACGAACGAGCTCGTCAGTAGCGACCCTCCCGTGAAGGCGCCTCCGTCCGCGCTCCGCCCTGCCAATGGCTCTCCTGCGCCGCAGCCTCCGATTGCCCCCATCTCGCGGCGAGGCACCGCCGAGGGTGAGGAGTCCGATGCCGCACCAAAAGGACGGCGGAGTGTCCAGTTTGCGCGTACTACTACTTTTGGGACCGATTCGAATGTGCAATCAAGACAACAATCCCTGCATGAGGACGAGGCTGAGGGCAGGGAGAACAAGGGCAAGGATCGGGAAAGGCAGGGCTCATCATTCATGGTAAAGCTGAAGGCATTGGCGGCGCCTATGGCTCTACAAGGGCATGGCCGGAGCCAGAGCGCCTACGCTGGAAGCTCGTCAATGCAAGACGGCTCACCACGTGCGGCCCTCTCTCCGGCTTCAGAGCGAGACGAATTCCGGTTCGATGGACAGGACAGCGAAGCCGACGCCGATGCCGAGGAAAGTGCAGGCGAAGGTCCCTCGCGTCCGCCTCGGAAGAGAAGGAAGAGCCGGCGGTGGTTTGATGAGGGCGCTGAAGGTACACAGACAGCGCCGACGACACCCAAAGCCACAAACGGCCACTTCTTCTCACGAGACTCGCCGACCGTGACACCAACAACTAGCAATCAACCTCGCCCGGGCTTCCTGCGCCGCGGCACTATGAGCGACATCCCCGAACACCAACGGCAAGGTGTATCCGAGGACGAGGGCCGGGACCGACTGGCCAAGGAGAGCACATGGGCAAGGGGTCTCCATAGCGCAAGGGGGCTTTCATACGGCGGTCTCCGTCGACACGACCCAAATGCGGAGGATGGAGGAAAGCGCCCGAGCAACTTGCGGAGGCTCACGGCTTTTGGCGGAAGCGGTGACGGTGCTCAACCTTCGCCGTGGCGGATACGCAGTGAACGTACCTCTAGCATGAGTGCACAGAAGTGGAAATCAATCAAGAACAGTCTGCGCCTGCTGGGCACACGAGCAAAAGCGGATCGACAGCAGGTTGATCACGCAAAGTCTGCCGAGCTCATGGCTGAGCTTTTGGCCGGAGCTCCCGCTGCTCTATTCCTTGCAAGTATGTTCCAGCGCGACGAGCACGGTCACAAGCGGGTTCCCATTCTGCTGGAGCAGCTCAAGGTGAGCGTCACCGACACTGATCAGATAGGTGATAAGGAGGGAGAGCGTCATACTGCTCTGCGAATTGAGCTGGAGTACGGCAGCGGCCTCACTCGGATGAAGTGGATCATATATCGATCCGTTAGGGACTTTGCAAACCTTCATTTAAAGTTCAAGCTTCAGGAAAAGCAAAATGCATTCGCAATCGGTTCATCAAAACCGAAAAGTGGGAGGAAGGATGGCAAGGAGAAAATGGGGGAGAAGACCGACAAGGATGGTGAAAGGGACGATAACACACCGAAGTTACCGCGATTCCCGAAGAGTGTATTACCTTACCTGCGAGGTCTGCGAGGCTATGGCATTCTTGATGACGAGGAAGAAGAGGAAAAAGAAGAAGCTGACGCGGACGGCGATGCAAGTGGCACAGAGCGACCAGGTAGAACGAGCCGACGAAAGTCGTCTTTCCACCTCAGCCGCCGGAAATCGAGTATCACTGGACCTGAGCCACCTGCCGCTACCAGTCCGCTCGCTGTTCGGCAAGGCAGCTTTGGTGCTGCTGTCGGGGCATCGGGTGGTCAAAGTAAACAGACGCACCAAGAACGACAGCGCAAAAAGCTGGAGACCTATCTGAAAGAACTGATTACGTATCTCATCTTCCGACCCGACAGCAACCGTCTTTGCAAGTTCCTCGAACTCTCTGCTCTGGGCGTCCGGTTGGCTGCTGAAGGTGGCTACCACGGAAAGGAAGGCCTTATGATGATCAAGTCCTCAAAAGGCGTTGACAACAGGAAGAAATGGGCTCCCATTACGATAATGCAGCGACACTGGCCCAAGTGGTTCTTGGTACGACACAGTTACGTTGTCTGTGTAGACTCACCAGAGGAGATGAACGTATACGATGTTTTTCTAGTCGACTCTGACTTTACGACTGAGTCCAAGTCCCAGAAATTGAAGGAGAAGAAAGCTAGGGTCATTGCGAGCGAGGCAAAGGCATCGGCGACCGGCCACCACCAGCTGCGACTTGTCAACTCCGAACGGACAATGAAAATGCTCGCCAAGAATGACAGGCAGCTGAAGCAATTCGAAGACTCTATCAAGTTCATGGTACAGAATACCGAATGGGCAAACACACATCGATTCCAGAGCTTTGCGCCTGTACGAAAGCACATCTACGCGCAGTGGCTGGTCGATGGTCGTGACTACATGTGGAACGTATCGAGGGCAATTAATATGGCCAAGGATGTAATCTATATCCACGACTGGTGGTTGAGCCCTGAGCTATACATGCGGCGTCCGCCTGCTATCAGTCAGAAATGGCGACTTGACAGACTTCTACAACGAAAGGCCCAAGAGGGGGTCAAGATATTCGTTATAATGTATCGGAACGTTAACGCCGCCATTCCGATAGATTCTGAATACTCCAAGTACTCACTGCTGGATTTGCACCCAAATATCTTCGTGCAACGGTCCCCGAATCAGATCCGACAAAACACCTTTTTTTGGGCACATCACGAAAAGATCTGCATCGTAGACCATACCGTCGCATTTTGTGGAGGTGTCGATTTATGTTTTGGTCGTTGGGATACACCGCAGCACACCGTGGTTGATGATAAGCTGACGGGGTTCGAGCGGGATGACACACCCAAAGATTCCGATCATTGTCAATTGTGGCCAGGGAAGGATTACTCCAACCCTCGAGTTCAGGATTTCTTCGCGCTTGATAAACCCTATGAAGAGATGTACGACCGTTCGAGGATACCCAGGATGCCTTGGCACGACATTGGCATGCAAATCGTTGGCCAGCCCGCTCGCGACTTGACCCGCCATTTCGTTCAACGATGGAATTATCTGTTGCGCCAGCGCAAACCTTCACGGCCCACTCCTTTCTTACTGCCGCCGCCAGACTTCAACCCTGCTGATATCGAAGCGCTTGGACTTGATGGTACTTGCGAAGTGCAGATCCTTCGGTCCGCAACATCTTGGTCACTGGGAACTCCCAATAAGACCGAACACAGCATCATGAATGCCTACGTCCAGATGATAGCCACTTCCGAGCACTTTGTGTACATCGAGAACCAGTTCTACATCAGTAGCTGTGAAGTTCTAGGCACCAAAATCGAAAATTCGATCAGCGACGCGCTCGTTGATCGTATCAAGCGTGCTCATCAGAACCAGGAAGACTGGAGAGCGTGTATTGTGATTCCACTCATGCCTGGGTTCCAGAATACTGTTGATCAACAGGAGGGCAGTAGCGTGCGTCTGATTATGGCATGTCAGTATCGTAGTATATGCCGTGGAGAGACCTCCATCTTCGGTCGCCTCCGCGCAGCTGATATCGAGCCAGAGGACTATATTTCATTCTACGCTCTGCGATCCTGGGGTGCGATAGGTCCGCAGAAAGCCCTCGTCACGGAGCAGCTCTACATTCATGCTAAATGTATGGTTGTCGATGACCGTGTTGCCATCATCGGGTCAGCAAACATCAACGAGCGATCCATGCTTGGCTCGCGCGACTCTGAAGTCGCCGCTATCGTCAGAGACACGGAGGTCCTAGATTCTTACATGGCGGGAGAGCCATACAAAGTCGGAAAATTCCCTCATACGCTGCGTATGCGCCTCATGCGAGAACACCTCGGTGTTGATACCGACGCGTGTTGCGAGGAAGAATGGGAGAGCCGACATTCAGAAGCCGATAGCCATGGCTTCCACACCGACTCATCCGCTCCATCTTCGCCAACGCATGATCGGGTCACTGAGCAGAAGCTGACCGAAAATAAGCATCGCCTGGAGGACGATCTGATTGCGCGTGCTGAGAAGCTGCACAGCTTCAATCACGACATCGACTGGGAGCAAGAGAACAACCCCCATCTCCAGACGAAGAAGAAACAAACAACAGATGCCAGGATTTCAAGCAATGCAGCACATCAAAAGGATGTCCGTGGCGACGGCCCCGACCGCATGCGCGAAATAGACACGGAACGGCCAAGTGTTGCACATGGGCGAGACTCATATATCAACGACAAGGGCCATGAAGTATTAGTCTCTGACGTTGCGTCTGAGGGCGTCGGCCTTACGCCAAAGAAGAATTCCACTAGGGCTCGTGGCCGAAGCAACACTGTCAATACGAGAACCAGTGGGCACAGTAGCTTGCCTGATGGGTATGCTGGTCTGCCACCGCCTCGCATGCCCCGCATGGACACTAGGCAGCTCGGCCTCCCTCAGCTTAGTCAACTGCCCTCGCTCCCTCTATGCGATGATACCGACATTGGTGGACCACCACTCCTGCGCACATTTAGCCAGGGTTCCGCCTCTATCATTAACCCTTTGCTTACTGACATGCATCGACCCATCGTCACCGACGACTGCATGCGTGATCCGTTGAGCGACTCGTTCTTTCTTGATGTATGGCATACAGCCGCGGAGAACAACACGAAACTCTTCCGCCAAGTCTTCCGGTGCATGCCTGACAATGAGGTCAAGACCTGGAAAGAGTACAAAGAGTACGCTGCGTTTGCTGAGCGTTTTGCGCAGTCACAGGGCTTAGGAAAATCAACTGCTCGTAAACAGCAAGAAACGCCGGGAAAGACCGGACCGCCCGGCACGGGAACCGCGGACAAGATTGTGTCTACCCCTGGTCACACCACAAAGCAGGTCGAGGCCCTGGGCGAGAAGCTTTCTGAGAAGATATCCACACACAGTGACCAAGACGAAAACAACAAGTTGGGCAAGGTCGAGCAATGGGCAGAGGACCAGGAGAAACAGCAACAATTACAATCGTCACTTCATGTGAACACTGCTGGAGGTGCCGTGGACGAAAAGGGCGCGTTGAAGAGCGTGGACAACGCCACCGTCTCGCCAATGAATCCCTCCATGCCCGCACATACATTCACCTTCCCGCCCGCGCCACCCATTCCCGAATCCGACAACACCGACTTCGCCAACGCAAACGGTAACAGTAACGGGTTCAATCGTCCCCGGCAGGTGACTATCTCAGAGCCACAGCGTGATGGTACACTAGGTCGTGCGCACGCTAGCACTATGGGCAGTAAGCGCTCCAGAAGGCGAGCCACGACGAAGAGTTCGACTAGGCAGTTTCATTCAACGGATGACATGTTGGATAAGGAGGATGCGAAGAAAGTGCTTGACTTGGTACAGGGACACCTCGTCCTTTGGCCGTACAACTGGCTGGAGGATGAGGAGAAGAACAATGGGTGGTTGTATACTGTGGACCAGATTGCGCCTTTGGAGATTTAGTAAGTCACACGCACTTGCACGTCGTATGATTGAGCCGTCAGCTAACAGTTTCTGCAGCACTTGATTCGTTCACTCTTTAACATACGATGAGGTTCTGGGTGCATATAATTTGCCTTTTTCGTCTATCCTTATGGTTTGGCACTAGCACGAGCCTTGAGCATTACCAGGCGTTTTGCTTTATCCCCCGCACGGGGAGTTTTTTTTTCTTTTTTCTCTATGTCAAAACGCTTACATGGGTATACAGAATTTCTGCTTGTCCTTTCTATTTCTCTGCTCTTCTTTTTGCTTGAAACATTATTTGGAGATGGAACTACTTAGACTGTTTTGCATAGCTTGTGCTACTTTATTTTTGGCTTGGCGTGTAGAAATATATCAGTTTGTGAGGCACCAGCGCTTTTCTATTGACTGGTAGCGTCGCATTGTGATTGAGCTTAGTAGGCTTCGGCTTGATTGTACAACTGCGGTAGGTGGAAACACCTTGGCGCGTTGGGCAAGTACGGAATTCTTCCGGGAAAACCGCGTTATTTTAAGATGCGACCGTCGGTGCAATTCTATCTCAGTCTCGCTGTGCCACGCATGCAGCGTTTCCACGGCATCACCAGCGACGTGGTTTTTTCCGCCCCGGACTGTGTCCGCACCATGAATGTGCTTGCTGAAGCAAAATACATCACTACGGCCATTTTCTTAGGTTTCGTCATGTCAGCGCTTGGCCTCACTCGCTTTTTCCGTTACGTTCCTAACCGATGTCAGAGTATTTGCCATCCAATACCTTCAGCGCTACTTACCGGAGTGTTTCGCCCCCAGAACCAATATATTTCAAACCATGCTCCCAATCAACAACCCAGGTTCCCGACCATCAACGCGTTCGGTTGCCGGACCACGCTCCCTCCACGATCCTAGGAAGGACATAACCAGACGAATCCGTTTTGACGTACCAGACAGCCATGTCTACGGTTACCCCTCCAAAGGCGGCGTGATTGCCCTCGAAAATGCCACAATACCAGACTTCGAATTCCTAGACCTTTCTCGCACTCATCCACCCAAAACCCGGTTTTCCGGCTCAAAGTCTGAAGACGAATTCTGTAAGAAATTGCTCCTCCTCGGCGCAAAATGGTACGACTCTTTATCACGAATGATCTTCCTGAAAGGCGTAGATGGTCATGTGCCAGATGCTGGATGCATTGATGCGCTTGAAGAGGGGAGAGAACCTGCACCTACGGAAAGGGAGAGGACGTGGGTGAGCGTTGCCTGGCCGAGCACAGGGGGCATGGTGGTGGCTGAGTGGAATACAATCATGTGGGGTTATGGAAGGGATGATGATAGATTCGTGCCCTACGAGGAATTGGGAAGGTTGAGGATGTGTAAAGACATGGATGAAAAGGCCGTGATCCTAAAGGAGTGGTTCGAGGGGAGAGAGTTCAAAGATATCGCAGAGTATGTAGGAAACGCGTGGATGGGCATCTGGGATAGCAAAGAGGGTGGAGAGCACGGTGAGATGCAGGATACTTGGAAAAGCCATTGATTAGTGCTACGTATAGTATCAAGTGATGATCTAAGACGTTGCGTAAAGAAGAAAGTAGATTGAACAGATATAGGATAAATATCTATAAATAACCCGATCTTTTGTACACGGGAATTGGAATGCGGAGGGATTTAATTGTGAATTAAAGAAAATCAATCTAGATAGCCAACCTAATATTTAAATCAAGTTAATATAGGGGACGGACGAGTTAGTTAGTTACTCTATTAAGCCCCTATTAACATGTACTATCTATCTACTGTAGTAATTTTTTACTTTTAAATATATATATATATTTATTTTTATTTCGCTTTAGTTTGGATTTTCATAGTACGAGCCTCGTTTAAAGATCCGCACGGAATATAATAGGACTTTGTACATAGTAGAAGTGCTATACCCACATCTTATACACGATAATAGAGTTCTAGAGCTATATACTACTGAGTACTACTGATCGTAAGCGACGAGCAATGACATGTGCCGCCGAACCGTAGAGCGTTGGGAGATCCAACAGCGGCAGCGATAAGTTAGCACACCCACACTTACCGCCGCCCACAGTAAAAAATCAATAAATTGGAGCTGTCATTGTCGTGTAGTTGCCGCCTGTTCTGCTGCGTGAGATGTCGATACATTGAAACATAATGTGATAGAATCACGAAAAACACAGCCAGGCCACGAGCCAACGGGACAAGGGAGAGGAATATCAAGATTTTTTTTTCTTGTATGTGGATTTATATATGGATTCATATGTGGAGTAGTTAGAGGCGTCCGGGTTGGATAGGATCTTTAGAGCTTAGTATTCCAAATACTTCCTTGGACAATTCTAGTCTCGTTATTAGTTAGTAGTATAACCCAATGGGCTTGTACGGAGTAGACGCGTTTTACTTCTCCTATTAGCTGGCACGATAAAAAGTTTCCTCGATAAATCTCTTTCCTATTAGTTTGTTCCTGTCTTCCTACCTTATGATCTTTGCCTGCCTTTTTTTAAGCTACCCACCAAAAATAAAACCAAAAAGTGCTCTCGTTTCGCGCAAAGTCTTTTCTAGATTAGTATTTCCGAGGCTCTACGTTGGGAATATCGAAAGAAATCGAATACCTATGTTAGCTTCTTTAGCCAGAAATGTGCTTCAAGTGAAGGCCGACCTAGGCTATAAATTAACAGCACTACTAGCTCATAAACTTCGTATACATCCATATCAATCGCTTCTGGACGCCCACCTCTACGTCAAATTGAAAGCGCCACTCGTCCCTTCAAAACTAGTAATTTTGCCCCCAACCGCTTTCGAGTCCCCATAATATTTGAACCGATACGTCCCCGCCACCGGGCTTGTAATTGCCGTGTCCCAGCTAATTGTCACGTTACTAGTGCCTGTCAAACCATTCACCCGCTTCCACTCATACATCAGTTCCCAATCCTTATCATTCTTTACCTGCGTCCACGTGCCGTCGCTGTTCTGCTTCTCGACCGAAGTAAAGGTACCCTCCAAACGGAGATTGTTGCGAGGATTGGCACCTTGGAAAACGGCTTTGACGAGAGAGCCGCGGGTATAGGAGGCTGCCGGGCCGGTGAGGACGTCGCCGAACTTCATCCCTCCAGAACCATCGTAGACGACGCCTGTGATGAGGGAGATGCTGCGGTCGCGGTTGTCTGGGGGTGTTGGCCCAGCAGGGGCAGTACCAGTCGCATCGTCGGCAAGGTACGGGAGATAGGTGAGAGTCCTGTTTATGTAGGCATTGAGGGTGTGCGGTCCATGTAGTGTAGACGCGCCTTCATATCGTTGAACACTATATTCTTCTTCGGTGGCGATGTAGTGGGTATAGGTGTTTGCCGGACCCCCAAGCACGACAATGGGTGGGGTAGCGGAAGATACAATGTTGGCAGATAACGCTTTGTTGTACACTGCTTCTCTCCATCGGCGTCCCGACATGGTCGTAGCTTCGCCGGGTGAGACGATGATGAAGAACTGTCCAACGCGGAGGACTTGAATGTCGACAATGTTAGGGGACCAGTCGTACGGTACCTTCGCTTGGCCAACGTTGAGTAGGATGGGCTTCGGCTGTTGGCACGCGATTTGCTTGGGGCCTGGCGGAGCGATGGCGCTGCCTACGATGTTCCAGAACGGGTTGTTTGGCGCACCAGGATCATTCTGCACGAAATCGAAGGCGCCGGGACCATCAGAAGTACCGGCTGCAAAGGAATTACCCAATGCAGCAGCACATGTCGAGACCGTCGTACCATTCGCCAACGTAAAGGTAAAGTTTGAGTAGTCGACAAACGTGTGGAAAGAGCGAACGCTGCCAGTAAGGGCTGTGAAGCTGCTTGAATCGTAGATGCCCTTCGCACCCTCGTACTGGCGCTTTCCGATCTCGTAGCATGATTTGTGACCGCCGTCATTAAGGCCAAAGAAGGGACCTCGGCCATGACAGTCCTGACTCTTGCCGCCACACGTGCTGTCTTCGAGCTTGCACTCTTGATTGGACCCGTCCTCGCAATACGCACCAAGAACGTTAGGCGTGGTGTCGCCGACGTTGGCCTGCGAGAAACCGGCGACGAATCCTTCAGCGGCGTTGGCTGCAGCCGCATTTGCGGCGATGTCTTGCTCAAAGAGATAGGCAGCTACACCTTTGTTGTCGGCAGCAACAATGGTCTGGTTTCCGAGCATGCTCGTTCCGTGAACGGCGAACCAGTTCAGAATGCCGATGTGCTTCCCGTCGCTCGCTCTTGTGAATTTGAGGAGGGTCATCGTTTTGTCGACGTCGTCCGTGTACCGCGCTCGTTCCTGTGCCGGATTGGCAAGGTAGGCGTACAGACTGCGGTTGATGTTCGCATCGTTGACTTTAGCGCTGCCCGAGCCGATGGTGCCCAGTGCCAGGCCCTCATGTGCCCGCTTGATGGACAGTACAGCTCCGTCGACAATAGCTCTGTAGCTCTGCTTGTCGAAGCCCAGGCTCGTGATTTGCGGGAGCAGGTAGTTCAACCAGGCACCTGGCCCGGCATGGCTGTGCGTGCCTGTTACGGCCACGTTCTTCTGGGTGTAGACGGAATAGGCCGAGCCCAACGCCTGCAGTCCCTCCAAGATGCCGTTGCGGATCGCTGAGTCTCCTGACTGTGTGTCGAGGACCATGTAGACGAAGCGCTGGCTCGGGTCGCTCGGGCTGCCGACGATGAAGGCGCGAGAGTAGAGGCGCTGACGGAGGCCAGTGCCCAATTGAGACGAGTTCGCATATCCCATCAAGTTGAGCTCAACCACAGGTCTGCATTATTGTCAGCCAGATGCATTTGGCTTGATAGGTGCGGCTACCCGGTGATGTCCGCTTTCCCCACGCCTATGAGATACTGCGAGGGATTCTCGACGGCCGCATCCGCCTGCTTCTCGTTGAACAGGTGCGTCTGCGTGTGGTCATGCTGGTCCTGGTCCGGTCTCCAGCGCCAGAAATCCACCTGCGGAAGCCCCAGGCTGATGACGAGCTGTCCGACGATCAGCGAGGCAATGAGGGCCGCGCCCAAGGCGACGGCGATGTGTGAGCGTGCCATGCGGGCGGCCAGATGTCGAAGAGGAAGTAGGCGGCCACGGAATGCAAGGCATGGCAAAGGCGGCGAGAGAGGGTGCTAAATAGCAGTCTGTGTTGTGATAGGAAGGTTCCCCAGTCATTGTCCAGGAATGGTTACCAATGCTTGCTCGCATGCTCGTCTGGGCGCGGGGCCCGTCGCGTATGACGTTTCGGTCGCGTCGTCCGCTAGCGCCCGGTAAATCAGCTACACAGCAGGGGATCCGCCGCCTAGCTCGGCGGCTGACCAGTTCCTAGCCTGTCCACCTTCTTCACTGGCGGCCACCTTCATCGCTCTAATTTTCCCCCTCCTGCCGTCCTCAAGTGCAATGCCGCTCATCAACGAATCCTATGACTCCCTCCCCTGTACGTATTAATCTATTCCTACTCTCCTCTCTTTTGCGCGTTTCCGGAAGCTGTCCAATATCCGATGCGCAAATGGCAATCGATTCGCATGTGCTTGCATCACCGACTCACGCTTGGCAGATGTGGACGCGCCGCCCGACGAGCGCAGTCTTGCTGCCGCGCAGGCCGTTATACAGGACGAGATCAGGGGCGCTGGCATTGATACCGCGCAGCTTCACCCAGCTTTGATTCCGGCCGCGACGTACACACCGAAGTTCTCTGATGCCGTTGAACAAGAGCATGCGCGACTACAAGCCGACCCAACCTCGAAACTCTCAGCCATCAACTCAAGCCGGTATGAGATGCCCGACGCACCGTCGAACACAGATACCGCCGAATGGAGCGAGGCATTGAAGAAGGCATACACAAATTCTGAATATGTGAATGCGCGGTTGATCGAGCTCGGACTGCTGGAAAAATTCGGCAAAAATTCGTGGCTAGTGGGCAATTCGCAGCTAGAGGATATACTGAAGTCGATCGAGGCCGAGCTGGCAGACGTGCGGAGACAGCAGGACGAGGTGGAAGGCACACGGAGGTCACAGCAAGAAAGCGTCCACGGCGAGATCAAGACACTTGAGGAGACATGGAAGCGAGGCGTGGGACGGGTCCTGGAGACGGAAGCCGCCGCTGAAGGACTTAAACAACAGATACTCGAGAGGAGAAGGGCAGGTGCAGTCTAAGATCGATCAAGTCCCATAGTATGACGAAAAGTTAAGATACCCATAGAAGAAATATCATTCTTTCCGAAACAACCACTTAACCAGATAACCGAGCGCTTCAAGCAACGAACCACTATCCCTACTGGCATGCCAGGACACAGACCCCTTTCTTACTCATAGTCTTGCGGCCTCGGCTCAACGTCCGCCATCTGCAACACCGTCTCGCTCAACGCACCAGGCCAGCGCTGCCGCATATACACGCCCGTCATGTCCATACCATTAGTGATACCGCCTATAATCCCGTTAGCCCTCATCCACACTACTGTCTCAAACCTAGATAAGCTTACCAGTCGTCCATAACTTCCCATCATTCAAGTACCGTTTATTTTCCCACTTGACCTTCGGAAACATTTTCCAAAGCAAGTCCTGAAGAGCTGCCGGACCAGTCGCCCGTTTCTCATCCAACACGCCCGCATAAGCAGCCACAAAGATGCCAGTGCAGATGGACAGAAGCTCCACGCCAGCATCTACATGATCGCGCACGAACCGAAGCACTTCTTCCTCCGGCTTGGTGCCCGGCGGCGGACCCGGAATCATTAGGATATCGAGTTTCCCTGGGGCTACGGCGGTGTCGGTTAGGGCGGTGTCGATGGCAAGGTTTAGACGAGCCGTGGTGGGGGAGACCGTGTTGGGCCCGCTGGCGCCTATGTATTTGATAGTAAGTTCTGATGTGGGGATTGCGATGTCGATGAGTTGTTGGGGCAGTTGGCTGGCCTGGAAGTACTCTTGCGTGGCCATGGCGAAGAGGTCGATGGGGCTGATGTCGAGGAGTTGGATGGGAGGGACTATGAGGACGCCGATGCGGACCATGGTGGGCGATGGGATGAGTGATGGCTTAAAGTGGAAGAAGAGTATGATTGAAAGACTCGGGAAGATGGGAAGACACTGTTGGATCAACTTGATGAGATCTAGAGGTTATATACTTCTGCTCCCACGTATACAGGGCATGAGTAGAGCACCTTTACGCCATAGAAACTCTTGCCCTCTTTCGGATGGACCTGAAAACTAGACTCTCGCTATGGAAATCCAAACAAATGATTACTTCCACCCCTATTCAGGCATCTACATTCTTGCTGAAGTGATTCGTCGCTCAGAGTACCAGCAGTGCCCGGTCAAGGTTTATTACGGCCGAGCCCGCGCCAGGAGAGCAAACGCATGCAATCCCACTCCTATACAAGCAAAGGTTCGGGGTATTAGCACTGTGAATGACGCAGCGTAAGACGGTCCTTCGCGGATATCGGATCGAAAAATGCCATCCGTTCCGATATGCGGTGGACGGGAGCTGCGGTGGTGCCGCTCCGATATCCCCACGGATGGCGGCGTTCATTCAGGAACCTATGCCGTTTTGGACGCATGCAACATTTTGGAGCTTTCAGACGACATCCGAAGTATTGCGAGATCGTAACACAATGTCGCCGTCAATATGGTCGGCCCGAATTGATGTGCAACCGAGCCGAGGCTTAACCCCAGATCCGCGACGCCCCGAGCCGGACTTCTGATGAGATGAGGAGCTCCACTTCAAATAGTCTTTCTCGATCTATACTCTCGTTCTTACCTCTCCTCGTCTCGTGCATAGATCAGTGCGCGCTTTCAGTATGGATAATGCCACTCTTTCGACGTCAAGGTACACATAGCCCCCCAATCCCTATTCCGCCCCATCTTGAACCGCACGCTAGGCTCCAAACTGATGTATCCCAGGACAAAATCGTCCTTGTAATCGGCGGCGCGAAAGACATCGGCCGCATGATCTCGGAAGGTTTCATACAGAATGGAGCGAATGTGTATATTATCGTCAAGAGACGCGAAAGCATGTGAACAAGCATGTAAAGAGTTAAATGCGCCGGGGAAGGGAAAGGCGGACTATATAACGGTGGGCTTTTACAAGGAGGAGAATGTCAAGAATGTAGCCAAAGAATTGAAGAAGCGAGAAGGAAGTACGCATTCCAGAAGATGATCGGTGATCGACAGATCAAGTTGCGAACTATGAACAGAACTTCACGTCCTAGTCAATAACTCTGGC
The DNA here is from genome assembly GCA_030770425.1 of Darksidea phi. Taxonomy (NCBI): domain Eukaryota; kingdom Fungi; phylum Ascomycota; class Dothideomycetes; order Pleosporales; family Lentitheciaceae; genus Darksidea; species Darksidea phi. The sequence goes on along the minus strand of JASJFT010000020.1, from coordinate 333,092 downwards.
AGCAACTGGGCCGAGCCGTACGACACATACTCGTCTGCAGCATGGGACCGCGTCCTAAACCTAAACCTCAAGCGCGTCTTCCAACTCACACAAGCCGCTACACCCCTCCTTGAAGCCGGTGCTACACCTTCCGCCCATCCCGCGTAATACACATCGGCGCCGTCGACGGGCTACGCGTCCCCGCGCTCGAAACCTTCACCTATCCTGCTTCAAAAGCAGGGCTACACCATATGAGCAGAGTGCTGGCGGGACATTTGGGCAAGAGGTGAATCACAAGTAATGCAATTGCGTGCGGACCTTTCCAAAGTAAGATGATGAAGGCTACATTAGAGAAATTTGGAGATAAATTGCAGAAGGCGTACCGCTCGGTAGGATTGGGTTTGCCGAGGACGTAGCCGGGACATGTATTTGGTTGAGTAGTCCGGCGGGCGCTTGGGTTAATGGGGCGACTATTGCGTTGGATGGGGGGACTCTGGTGAGCTCGAGGTTGTAGATTTTGTATAACAGGTGTGTGTATAAGGGAATCTTGATGTGGGAGCTTGCAAAATGGGTTTCTACATCTAACGGCTTCGTCGAAAAATCTTGCTTCTTACCAATGTATTATGTCTCATGTTAGCTGTAGCAGTGTTAGCGATATCTCTTCCAAACGTTGTGTGGACACGTAAAGGACGCTACCTGGCGTTTGTTGCAGGTAGGTCGGTATTCACTTGAAGCACATTTCTGGCTCGAGGAACTAACATAGGTGTTCGATTTGTTTCGATATTCCAACGCTAGAGCTTCGGAAATACCAGACTAGAAAAGACTTTGCTGCACGAAACAAAAAAGATTATGATGCATCCTTTAAGTGAAATCCCTTCGTTTAAGTCCGAGGATGTAACGAATTTAGGGAGAGACAAACTAATCGGAAAGAAGAGGGTTGATCAAGGAACTCTTTTCATCATGCCATGCCAAAGCCGAAGCCGAAGACCCTCCCGTACGTCGACGACGCACAAGCTCATGCATGACGCTGCTGACCAACAACAAGGCTAGAATTGTCCAAGGGAGAATTTGGAACAATGAGTCCCGAAGATCATATCCAGCCCAAATTCCTCCAACTGCTCCACATATGAACCCGCATATAAGAAAACCGTCTTGATATTCGTCCCCCTCGTGTAAACGATAGAAAAGTGTAGTAGAAACTGCGAATCCAGACAGACAAGCTACATCGACGCCCGTGTCGGATATGTAGTCGTGGTTGGTCCAAACGGGGAATCGGTTACGGACGTTTGTCGATGCTCCTAGAGCTGAGATCGTGCTTCCGAAGGTGCATATAGAACGTAGCATCGCATGTGTCCACTTTTGGTGGTGAGGGCAGCTAGTGTTTTCGTTATGATATATAGCGATATTGGGGTGTGCAGTGGTGGTGTCGTACGGTTGGGATCGTGGTGCTTGTCCTCTCCAAGAAGAGTTGCAAAGCGCATTAAGACAAACGGGAGTACTAAGTGTCAGGTAAATTATTACTTAGTGCTTCTTCTTGAAACCAACAGTCGGTATACATACGCATAAAGAGGCCACTGCGGACCTTCTGAACATGACGGAGGACTCTTTTTCGCAGGGTTGGTCTGCGAGGATGATAGAGGCTCCTCCGTCGTGGGTTTACGGGTCCGAGAGGGTGATGAGCTAAAGCTATAGGGAGGCAACATTCCATGAAACTTGCTGGAATTGATGCTGGACTATCGGCGTAGAAATCTTTCCGACCTTGAGGTTATATTCCTCTGTGTTCTGGGACTAGGCTGGGAGTCATTTGGGTGTCTTCGCTGTTAGAATTGAGAAAAGCGAGAATCAGGCAAGTTCGAGGAACGAGTGTCAGGAAGAGCGGGCATGGACGATTCTTTCTCCGCAAGAGTCTGTGAGCCTTGGGGTTTGCCTCGTCGCAGCTGAATGACTGCGCCCCCGCACGCCTCACTCTCACCTCGAATCAGTGAAAAACACCTCAGCACCGCTAGTTGTCCTGCATGTACGAGTGCCCGAAAAACCATGATCGTCCAGTTGTTACTTCTCCCGAAGCCCAATAACGTTGCACATGGCTGAGCAGCCTTTCTTCGAGGTGCGCACCCCCTCCAGAGGCGCGTGGCATTGCACTTTCGCTTCGGGGGTCACAATTTACGTTTTTCTCAGTCGCCAGCCTCTTTCCCGCTATGCCTTCAGTTCCACGAGCATCGCCAGCACCGCATGCGCAACTCGATTTGGACGACGAGGACCTCGTGTTGGTAGAGTCTGAACCAAGCATGAAAATTGTTTCTTCGTCTCCAATCCCTCATAGGCAATGTAAATGGCCGGAAAACCACAGGTATGGATTGCCAAAAACCTCAACTGTGCATATAGGGAGATAGGACACCTTCTAACATGATTAGTGCAATCGATTCTGGAGCCGCTCTCGCGGCATCACCCTACCTACAGAACACGAACATGTCATGTTGCTCTGACGACCAGATGAAAAAAGAACGCGAAGCCATGCTGGACGGGGCGGTAATTCCATCCAGTTTTAGTCGAGACCCAAGGTCCTCTAGAAGCAACGTTGGTACGCCGGACGAATCCTCACACATGCCGGAACCATTATGGGATATTGCTGTGCCTCCACCTCTCTTCGAGCGCGATTATCCGTTCGGAAAGAAAGCTGACTCCAAGCAACGGATGTCCGCTCCGATGCTTGTACCGCCACCCGTAAGAAATTCATGTATATTCGAAACAGAGTAGAAAACCTAACTGTGCCAACAGCCTCCACCTCCTCCACCGCTATCACATTCTCCACCTCCACCTCCACCGCCGCCGCCGCCGCTTCCCGAGTTGTTCGGAGCAGCGCGGAACGAAAGCTTTTTAGAAAGCAGCACGGAAGCGTGGTATCAGAAATCGTGTCAGTCGGAATTTCGACGACTAGCGGCCCTTGAGACATCTAGATATGAACCCGAGGAACTTCTTGCTCTAGAGAACCCAGGACCAGTCTACCTTGAGACACCGAGGGTGTGCGCTAGCTCTGCGCTCACTACGCCTATTGACGATGATATATTTGATTACACCTTTAGACACGGCATCGAGGATGACTTGTCTGGCGCTCGTCGATTACGACTGGGATGGATGGTTGAGGAGTTTTCTCGTAAGCCGGAGGAAGTTTACGATGAAAATTGGAGAGCGGAACCTGATATTACCGTGCCTAGAGTGCCATTCGGCGATCAGACGGATCCAGTGCGAAGCCTAGCTGACCGTTTCAGCGGGCACGGGCACTGGCACGATTCACACTGCCCACTTGACTCTGGTGGATGGAAAGAGACCACTAGGCTACCTACGGGTAGGGAAGATCCGATGGACTTCCTCAATGCGGTACTCCATTATTTTAACAGGAAGATTTGCGCCAAACCAGCAGCCCTCTATGCATGTCTCCTGGGGCTCATCCCGGTCGTTGTGGCAACAAGTCCAACTCCAGATCTTACCGGTTCCCTAGGGTTTCCCACCACTAGCCCAGGCGCAGCTCCAAGATCAGGTCGAAGCCGTCCCTCCCGGAATCCTAGCGCGGATTTGCTCATTTTCGGTGTTGGTGCTATGACATGCCTAGCCTTGGTGGCCGGCGCAAGATATTGGCGTAAAAGCTGGAAGCTGCCTGCTCCAGTAATGTGTGTGTCAAGCATCGTTTTTTACGTGCTGAGAAATGATGCGGATGTCAGCCCGAAAGTAGCCTGGATGTAAGCCACTTTAAGCAAAAGCGCTTGATCCTACGCTAACAGTACTAGGACTTTCGCTATTTGGTCGACCGCAAATTTGTCATACGTTTTGACGGTAAAAGAACGGTTACTACCCAATCGCTTCCCAGTGTAAGTCCGCACCACCTCCCCTTATGTGCTGCCACACCTCCAAATCCGAAAGAATACGAACCTGACCCCATCTCTGCATCAGATACATTCTCGCCTCTGCGATCCTAATGGGTGCACTTGCCTACGTGTTTGCCGTGTTGCAGGAACCAACTACCACCGCTATCCCCATGTTCGTCGCCTTCTCCACATATGTCTGTAAGGTCGCTCTGCAATCCCGTTTCACGTGCGGGTGGCTCGACGAACCCGAAGTGGCAGATAGCCTTCCACAGCACAATGTTTAAACCGCCCATCGTTTGGTTGGAGACGGCAACATCTATATGAGATCATCGTTGTCGCCAGTGTGAGATACAGCCCTGTATGAGAAGGAGAAGAGGCGTATCTCCTTTTTTTTTTTTTTTTTTTTTTTTTTTTTTTTGGGGGGGGGTTTTTTTTGGGCCCGGCGGGTATGGCCCAGGGGGGGCCCCACACGGGGGGGGGGGCCACCCCCAGAAAAAGGACCCTTTGAGTGTTTTTACGGTTTAAAAAAAAATT